>SSNP01000060.1:2503449-2559162 GCA_006937955.1 Pachypanchax playfairii
TCCTTCCATCAGCAAGGGCATTGAAAATGAGACGTGGCTGGGTCTTTCAGCATGACAATGATCCCAAACACACCGCCCGGGCAACGAAGGAGTGGCTTCGTAAGAAGCATTTCAAGGTCCTGGAGTGGCCTAGCCAGTCTCCAGATCTCAACCCCATAGAAAATCTCTGGAGGGAGTTGAAAGTCCGTGTTGCCCAGCGTCAGCCCCAAAACATCACTGCTCTAGAGGAGATCTGCATGGAGGAATGGGCCAAAATACCAGCAACAGTGTGTGAAAACCTTGTGAAGATTTACAGAAAACGTTTGACCTCTGTCATTGCCAACAAAGGCTATATAACAAAGTATTGAGATTAACTTTTGTTATTGACCAAATACTTATTTTCCACCATAATTTGCAAATAAATTCTTAATAATTCAGACAATGTGATTTTCTGGATTTTTTTTCCTCATTTTGTCTCTCATAGTTGAGGTATACCTATGATGAAAATTACAGGCCTCTCTGATCTTTTTAAGTGGGAGAACTTACACAATTGGTGGCTGACTAAATACTTTTTTGCCCCACTGTATATGATTTGATGATCAAATATAATTTCTGGTTTAGGCTTATTTCACTATATGTATTCACCCAATATAAAGAGGGTGTTTTTTTTATTATTTTGCTTTTATTATCTTAGTTTTCTAATGTTTGGGGGGGTATTTAAAGTTCTCAGACCTTTATAAAATAATGTGAAGACTTTCAAACAAGTGTTAAGAAGTGAAGAAACAAAAAACATTAAATTCCAAAGATTCAACTATGTTGGTGACTTTAGATTTTTTAAATACAAACTGCTTTAACATAATTAATGATACTCTGAAACTGTCTGTATTGTCGTGTTCTAGGTAGAAATTGAATTGAATTGGAAGGAAGGACATAGAACTGTACTGTGTGTATTTTGCCTTGGATTGTTTTGGTCCAGGGTGCCTCTCACTCTGTATAAGTCACCAATCCTGGATCCAGTGAAACAGCCCCAGATCATCACACTTCCTCCTCTGTGTTTTAGAGTTGATGCCACACTGTGGGATCCTCCTTTCACCTACTCGACGGCCAGTGTTGGGAACGTTACTTTAAAAAAACAATTAGTAATAGTTACTCACTCCATGTTCCAAAAAGTAATTAAGTTAGGTAACTAGTTACTTTTTTGTAGAGTAATGCAGTTACTGAGAAAGTAACTGACTGTGTTATTAAAAAAAACAAATTCCTTAAAATATGCAAATAACCCTTGGCAACAAAACTGATTCTTCTTCAACATGTGGTCTGTCAGTACCAGGGATAGAACCCCAGTACTCTGCACAAGAGGTGTGCGCACTCCCTCTAGACTACGGTGACCAGTTTATCAGCCATGCCACCCAACCTCTATATAACCATGTGTTTGTCTAGTCACATTAGGGAGTTATTTTATTGATTTAATAACACACTGCATCTTACATTCAGTAATGATAACAAAATTATAACATTGGAAACTTTAATTAGATGAAAATCCAAACATGTTGCGTAATGCCATTACTTTTCCAAACACTGTTGACAGCGTACAAAGATCCTGCATAATGAACCGAATATTTTGAATTTTGATTTCTCCATCTATAAAACCTTCTTTCAGTCTTCAGTGGTCCAATGGCAGTGCAAGACTGATTTTAGTCAGACAGAAGGGGTTGTAAGTAACCCAGCAAAATTGGAACAACTGCAGGAAGCACCAGTAGGACCAGTTTTCAAGGTCTGATCAACCTCCACAGCTGCAGGACACCTTTACATTGTTAACCCATTTTGTTCCCTGAAAAAAAGACTTTTTGTCTGATTTGAAATCTACTTTTTCAGTTTTGGGTAACCTTACCTTTCTTAAAGAGACCCTTCCATTAAAAACGGTTTTTCTGAGGTTTCTGTTGAATATTTTAGCTTCACAGGTGTTCTTACCTTCATGGTGGGTGTGAAAACAGGTCAACAACTTCTCTTTCAGTTTTAATCTCTCAACCTACGCAGGTAGCCCTAAAACCCGAGTTCTCCCGAGTCCGAATGGCCCGTACTTGTTTCGTCACAACTCCTTTGTTCGTTAGTATTCGGCAGCTCCCGCAGTTGAAACCATGCCTAGCATGCTGCTTGCTAAAAAAACTGTAGCATAAGACGTAGCAAACAGGAAGACACGACGTCTGACGTTGCCATGCGCAGCGGGGCAGGAAACAGTATACCTTGCTCTCATAGGCTAGTTTGTTAGCCAATCTGAGTCCAGCAAATTCGAATAATTAATATAAACGAGCTGCTGCCGCAGCCTGACAGAAGGAGCTGGAACCACCCAAATTTTAGTGCAGACAGATTGAAAGGTCTGTTAATAAGTGTTTCCTGACGTTTTTTAAATGTTTTATATTACTGGTTAATACTTAAGAAATAACCACAAAGTCCTGAAATTTGTATGAAATGGTCTCTTTAACCTCTGGCAGTTCACTACGTACCTTTGTACCATTTCAAGCTATTCATTAAACTTGAACAACTTGCATTGCAGTAAAAAACTGGAAAAATGTGGGTATTCTAAAACTTTTGACTGGAAGTATAATTTGCTGGCTTGTTAAGACCTAAAAAAACCTGACTGACACTTTGCTTGATTATATTCCAATTAAAATAGATTAGTTAGCTGCGTGGTGGTGCAGTCGATTGCACTGTTGCTTTGCAACAAAAAGGTCCTGGGTTCAAATCCAGCCATGACCTTGAAGTTTGCATGTTCTACCTGTGCATGTGTGGGTTTTCTCTATGAACTCTGTCTTCTTCATAGAGCAAAAATATGCTTGCGGTTAATTGGTAACTCTAAATTGGCCCTAGGTTTGAGTGTGTGAGCGGTTTTAGGGCCCTACAATGAACTGGTGACCTATTCGGGTGTGACCTCACCTCTTACCCACTGATCTCTAGAAATGGGCACCAGCTCTTCGCGACCTTGAACAGAAACAAGCAGATAAAGAAAATTACTGACTGTTTTAACATATAATTAAGTTTATTCACTTGAAACAAATTACGCTTTCTGTTCCTGCTACATTGATTTTGACATTTGTACTTTTGAATCTGTCTCATGCTATCTGGTCAGTGAGCACTTCAACTTTGTTAGGTGGAATGCTTGCTGGAGTGGTCTTTGAACATCACCATAAATATTATTTTGCTCCGAGCAGTGTTTTCAGTTTGTACGGTTATAAGATATGTCAAAATAATGAATAATGAATGCATTTCAGATTCTGAGAGCTGGCTGATAAAGCCAAAAAACGTCTCTGAATTCACCATACAAGTAAATCATGAAAGATAGTTCACAATGTTTTTAATAATTAATATTTTAACTTTTTAACCTTTTTTTGCCACATTCTTTTAGGAGAAAATAAGCCTTTTTTTTACTTTTCGAAAAAGGCTCAACAACCCTTTGTCAAAGTCATTCTGTATGTAAACGGTGTAACATGCTGCCCGAGAGGCAAAAGATTTAACTGACATTTTTAAATAGGTTCAATGAATAGGTTCATTGGGACTTTAATTACATTCGCTCTTTAACCGCGAGTGTTGTTGGCATTGGAAGTGGATCTTGACAAGGCAATGTGCTCTTATGACACCCCACCCACATTGTATTTCTGTATTCCTGCCTGCTTCTCTATCTACAGGCACTATGGGCACACCAGCAAAATCACGAATGCTTAATTAGCAGATTAGAAGATCCAATTAGGAGATCTCTCCTGTCTGGAATCAAGCCTCTGTCAACATGTCCTATGAAAATGAGATACTAAACGCTCCTGAATATGTTTCACTTGCTGCCAAAATGACCGCTCTTGATTGACTGCTGTGTGCTTTGTTTAGCCCTGTGGACACCTTGTTTGAAGCTCACTCGTGATTAATCATTTATACTTCAAGCACATTTCAAAGAAAGACTGAGCTGTATGTCAGTTCTGAGATAAGCCTGAACAGGAATGATGTCATTCAAAAGCAAACAACTTTTATCTGGATTTCTTATATACATAACATATAGAGACCATTCATGGGGAAAACGTTGGTTAATATCAGCAAGACTGAAAGAAATTATTTGCCCCTTGATATTAAAATTAGAAATGTCATTAAAGAATTTCGTAAAGCTGACTGCGTTTCTGTATTTTTAATTTGAAATAGCTCTATACTGGTTCAGAACCATTAAACATGAATTAGCACTGCTGATTGTGAAGTAAATATAATTAGCCTTTTACACTTTTTCTTATAATGACCTTAAACATCACCAGCTCACAAGTTTCATTCTGAGGTTGTTTTGTGTTTTTTAATGGGCCACAGTAACAAGGGAAAGCTACATTACATCCTTTAATGGCTTTATCAACACAAATTTATGGTGTTTATAAGAAAGATTTTGCAGGTTTCTTGTCTATTGTAATGCAGGCACTGTTTATGGATCTCTCCTGAGTCTCTCATAATCAGACCCTGAGCCCACTTTTTACTCCCAACCTTTTATATGAATAATTTAGCAATTTTAAGTTCAGACAGTACAAAATTAATAATCCACAGATTTCTGACATTGTTGTAACCTTCTTACTGAGACGCTTAGACTCCTGAACTGTGGACTGTACAAAGAATTGAACAACGTTTCACTTTTATGTAGCATTAACGAAGGGAGGTTAAAGTTATTTAATCGTAATTTTAAATTGAATTCTACAGGACATAAAAGATCTGCTGCTTTATTTCACAAATTGCTATTTGACCTCTTATCTGAAGATTAGAATCAACAGGATAGTTTTAACTTGGCAAAGAGGAACTGATCTTTATTTATTTTATCAGTATTTATCAAAATCTAAAGAATAAAACAGACTCAAATATTTATTCTAATAAGGGGTCCAATTACTAATAATAAATACATAAAAAGTTTATCCATCTATCCATTCTCTGAACCTGCTTCTTCCTGTTCAGGGTTGCAGGGAGCTGGTGTCTATCTCCTGGACAGGTTGCCAGTTCACCACAGGGTAAAAAGAGAAGTTTAGAATAAATTAAAGGCAAAAAATAAATGAGAAAAAAATAAAGTAAACGGGTGTAAAAACTACTCAAATAAGGGCTTAACATGTTCAGAGTGTTTTGGAAATGTTATAATTCTAAGTAGCAAAAGTTTGAACTGTATTCTTGCAGATGACTTTACCCTCACCACATTGTGGTGTGTTACTTTGTGAGGTTCTGGTTCAACACCAATCAGATGCCATTATGCGGGTGCTGTCCTGCTTCAGGTGGCCTTGTTGCTAGTTGGTTGCACACACCAAACAGTTGATGCTCAGATGACCTGGACTTCACATGATGAAGGTCTTCTGTCCTGCTTTCAAGCTCACATATCAATCCAGTCTGGCTTAAATCAAGATGTTGCATCATAAGAATAACCAAAGGCTTTACTTTACCTTGTTTGTCTGAATAGAGGTTAGTAATAAAACAAAGTCGTTTTTAGAATTAGTTTTTTGGTTCCAAAAATGTTGCGATTTGATTATTACAAAATCATTTGTCAGTTACAATAAAAACAACATAAAAAAGGTTAAACTAAAAATCAAACATGAGCAGAAAATTAGAAGTTTTACTTAATGGATAATTATTAACTTGTCATAATGTAATTTGTTTGGCTAATTCAAAGCTTTTTAACCAAAAGAATGAGCTCTTGTATGTGAACAGCTTATATACACCCCTGCCTGATCACATTCTGCAAAAATCTATATATTGAAATGGTCTCATTAAAGAAATATTATACTTCACATCAAATTCTCAACAGATAAAACAAAAGAAGATTATAAATTTGTAACACAAGACAACTATAAATCTTGAGTGAGTTAAAGCAATAAAATCTAATCATGATAAAACTGAAATGACAGGAAAACATTTTCTTTTTTCAGAAGATCAGCACCTTGAATGTCTCTGTGATGTTTTACAAGCTGCAATTTGGTACCTTGTTGAAACCTGGAAGGAAAACTTGTCAAATCAATGGATTTGATGAAAATTCTCATAACAGTATTATTGAGATTAACGGTTATCCGGTGGCAGGAAAGATCTGAAGTACCTCATCATTCTTCCTGATTCTACACACTTTATGACAGAAATCATTTAGCCAGATGGTTTCCATTTGAAATTTAATGAGTTAAAGAAGGAAGCTTTCCTTTGCTGAGTGAGGTTGTTTGGGCTATATTTCAGGGTCATTGCAGGTCCACCCAGAAATGTTGGTACAGACAGGAACAAAGTTCAATCGTAAGCGTTACTTACTGCCCATATAACTGGGAACTGTCACTAAAATCAACCCTACATTCGCTGTGCAAAACCCAAATTATACCTTTCAATAAAAAACATCTTCAGTTAAATGATTAAAGAGTAAAACAAAAGTCATAAAATGTGATAATGAAATAAAGTTGGTAGCAGCTCAGTAATGAAAACTTAGTGTTGATTTATTGATTCTGATTACTACTATGCAGACTGTCAGTCCGTCCGTCCATCCATCCTCCAGCTCTGATCTTGATGTATTCCCAAACCAAAGAGGATATTAGATCCCTCCAGCAGGTTCTGGGTCTGCCCTGGGGTTTTCTTCCAGAAGAAGATCATCAAAACTCCTCGAAGCAGAAGTAACAATGAGGCCTCCTGCTCATGTGTCTGAAAAACCTCAGCGGACTTGTTTTGATACAGAGGAGAAGTGGCTGTATTCTGAGCTCCCCCAGGATGATGGAGCTCCTCACCTGATCTCTACAGCTGAGTCTACTGAGAAAGCTCATTTCATCTGCTTCTGTTCAGGATCTTGTTCTTACATCCCATCACTCATGAACAAAACGCAAGTATATACTTAAACCCCTCTGCTTGAGGTGGTAATTTGACCTCGACCCTTATTTATTAAGTCTAATTAAATGGCTGTTAATTGAATTAACTATTTCAAATGAGTGAAACAAAGTCCTACAATATTATCAATGGGATTTTTTTTTTGTTTTTTATTTATAAAACAGCTGTAGAGAAACTTGTTGGATGTGTGTACATGACTGTGTGTACCATAATGGCATTCATTCAGAAGTTTGAGTTCATTCATGTCACTAGAGCAAGGCCGGTTCAGGGCATAGGCAGACTAGGCTATTGCCTAGGGCGCCCTCTGCTGGACACTTTTTGGACAAACTGTTGGACACACCATTCATCTCAATTAATTAATTAAATATCTATCTATATCTATCATCTCTACTGTTCATTTTAGTATGAATACAAATTTTTTGCAGTTATGTTGTTTCTATTCTGGACAGTAGGGTCCTTTTTCGCCTAGGGCACCATGCAGCTTAGGGCCGGCCCTAGACTGGAGATTGAGTTCTTGGTTTCTAAATTACTTTTAGACTTGGTTTTACATGTTTAGACTTTCTTCCTCTTCATTTCCACTTGTTTGGCTTAAAGGGGGAAAGTTGTGAACTGAATCCAAGCAACTTTTTTTTTTTACAAACAAAAAAAGTTACATTTTCCATTTCAATCCCAAACTTTGCTCTCAAAACATGCCATCAGACAATTTCGAAGACTTCATTGTAAAACTAGCAGTTTTTTTTTTTTGTTTTTTTTTACATTTCTTAATGAGATTGGCCGACTCTTTGATTACTGTAGACAAATAAAATAAAAATGGAATCAAAGACACAGCATTTGTTTAGTGGCATCTCCAAAAAATGTAACAAAAACACAGGAGATCTGAAAAACCCAGTGACAAATAGAAAATTAGTTTTCTATGTAGAAACTGATTTTTCCTCTTATTTTGTGACTAATACAAAAAACTAATGAACTTAAATTGTTTTCATTTCCATTTGACATGGACTCTAGATTTTTATCACATATTTAAAACCTGAAATTGATAGAAATATATTTTTCTTTGATGTAAACACTGTCTCACGCTGGTTAAAATCGGACTTCCTGTGTAAGATCACACATGAGCTGTGTTTCACTCAGTGAAAATAATTGCAAGACTGAAACTCAGAATGCTTCATATTGTTACACTTAAACCAAGTGCTTCCAGGAAGTGAATTTTTGGACAGATCTGACTCATGAGAAGAAGAAGAGCTCAGTGAAATTGAGTCTTTCATTCAGAGAGAAATAATTAGCTTTTAGGAGTCGAAGTTCTGTTTTAATCTCTGTTCAGAGATCAAAGATAAATTTTGGTTTTTGATAACACAGATGTTTGATATTTAGATTATGAAAACATCTCAAAATTATAAAGACCATCTGTTGGTCTTTGGTGGCCCTCAAAAATCCTCTCTACTGCCACCAACTGGTCAGAGTTTGCACTTCCAGCTGGTTAAATGAAAATTGCTTATGCAGGTAAATTCACAAAATATTTATTTTTATTACCTCAAGCAGTATGTAACCTGTAAAGATCTGTGTTGTGTTCCCTCCCACTCTAAAAAGATTTTAACCCAGTAAAGCTTGATGCAGATCATCAACAAAAATGCTCTGCACCTCGTCCGCGTTTTACCACCTTGACCACGTTATGCTCTCCCACCTCCCCCCAAAGCCAAAGTCCACATTAACATCGTAATAGGAAAGTGTGTTAAAGCACAACTCTTGCAGCCTGACAAGAAGTGAATTGGATGTCAGAAGGATTCCTGCTCAGTTTAATTGAATCTGCTCAGCACTAAAAAAGAAAATCTGAAGTCAAAAAAACCTATTAGATCTATCAGCTAATGTTTTGTTGAGTTTGACAGGTAAAACAGCGCTGCCCCCCCCCCCACTCCTTACTGCAGTCTTGCTGGTTGAGTAATGCTGATGTGAAGGGATGAGCAGAAGCTGATGATGTTTCGTTCTCGGTTTCTCTTTTATGTGAATTGTTTTTTTTCCCACTTTTTGTTTTCTGAACAGAATCAGAAATGTTTTTCAGCTAATAGACAGTCGAGGCTAAAGCTTCATTTCATGTGAACAGACCACATTTGTTGATGGTGCATATCTCTTTAAAATAGTTTAGAGGGAATCCAAACAGGGGAAAAAACATGTTTGCTCAATTTGTATTGTAAATTTAAAGCTGTTTAACAAACCAGATCACATGTTAGAATAAATCGGAGCTACGTGAATCTCCTCTCCGTCACCCTGACCTTCCTAGAGGCTGTTGTTTAAAAAGTGCCCATGAAGGACCAATCAGGTCCACTTATGGATATTAGGTTGGGGTTGTCATGGATCCCTACACCTGATCAATAGCTTTCACATAGTATTAAATCCAAGAGCTTTAAGATACTGACCTCGAGTTACACACATATAACTCCTGTTCTAGAAAATACAACTTTCTCATCTACATTCACTAATTTGTTTTTTCATGTTGAGTTTTTGTTCTTGTATTTTTATAACTTTATTAGTTCTTGACGGTGATTGTCCTGTAGGAAGTCACATACATGCAGCAAAGGAGAATACTGATATTTTTTACATACATAAAGTGGTACATTGAAATTACACAAATATTCACATTTATGGAAATTAACAGTTGAACGAACCCAGTTCTTGTTTCATTTGTCAATAAAGTTAAGATTCATGGGATTTCTGTTTTTGTTGTGTTTATAGATTTTTGTCAGGTGGTAAACAATAATGCAGATGTTTTATTTGGAGAGTTTCTCATGTTTTAATAACAGTTTGATGTTAATGTTGTTGAGGATGTTTTATTTTGGCAACTTTGAGTTTGGTTGATTGTCTCAAGTTTTTTTTTTTATATTATGTTTTACTAAAATAGTCTTTTTTCTGTTTTTTAGTTCTTCATGATGTAAAAACCATGTCGCGTAAATGTTTTGCTAAAGGCGAAACTTTTTATGAGTTCTTTTACTCTGACAGTAACAACCTTCCTTAATGTCACATTTATCAGCTAAAGAACAAGTTAAAATTGACAAATAATATAGAATTATTTTACTTTTTATGAAAGATACACACCAGCAGTAAATAAAGGAGCATTAACGTGAGGTCTTCTCAACAATAAATGATTCCCTCACTGATCAAATGTCCTGAGTGACTTTAGGTTTAAACATCTTCACTTTTTCACCAGACTTCATTCAGGAAAAAAGGAAGAAGCTTTAAATCATTTTGTTTGAAGCACAACGTCAACATCCATGCCAACTGACAAGCCAGTCTAAATGTACTGAGGTCTGTGGGTTAGGCCCCAGGCAGCCGGGAAACCAAGACAATCATGTCTCAGTGTTGTTAAAGCAGCAGATTTTAGGCACTGCAAGCTTCCTGCATTAAGTGTAATCTACATCTCTATCACATTCTGCTGTCAGACATCCCCAAAGGGGTTTGGTGGCTGATTGCTATTCCCACTATGTCACAGGCAGTTTTAACAGTTCTGTTCCTCACATCGATTTTCCTTTTTTTTCTGCTTTCAGACTCACGAGCTGGAGAAGGAGCACCCAGAACGGTGGACCATGCAGTCATTGGAGGAGTGGTGGCTGTGGTCGTCTTCGCCATGCTCTGCCTGCTCATTGTTTTGGGGCGTTACTTTGCAAGACACAAAGGTAGACTAAACCTCTCAAGCTTGACAAGATTAATTTAGTTTAATACTCTTGTTGTGAAGTTTTTATATTTTGTTTGATGTTTATTTTGCAAAAAAAAAAAAAAATGGTTTGGTTTCATAGTACTGTAAAGTCCAGTGTCGTACTGTACAGTACCTGGTCATGATAGCGCGTGGTACAGTGCTTAAAAAATAGAACTTTTTATCGAGATCAATTTAAAAGATTACTTTTTAAAATTCTGACTTCTTCAGAAAGAAAAAATAAGGGAAAACTTAGGACTTTTAAGCAGTTCTTAAAGTTATTTTGCATCTTATGTATTTATCTTTTTTTAAACTCACAGATTTATGGACGTACTCTAAAGGAATATCTTCTTCAGTGTGATCAAGTGCAGCCCCTTCACTTTATTTCTGTGAGAACTTATTATTACATCATTAGATGGATGTGAGCCAAATAATGAAAGGACAGCTATTAAGGCTGCGGGTTACTGATGATGAATAAAATTACATTTTCCTTGCAGTCCTGATGAATAGTGGGACGAGTCTTGTATGCCGCCCTCATAACAGCAGAATAATTACAATCTATAAAGAATTTCTCACTTTGATGTTTCTCAGGCAGGAAATGATACATACATGATACATACATTAAACAGAAAAGGAAATCATGTAAATGAGGCCAATTAGAATTGCAAAAAAAAAAAAAAACGTTAATTTCTATTTCATGGTTATAGTAGAGTCAGTGTATCGCCTCAGATTTCTGTCCACACATTTACCTCAACATTAAAGCTGTGAATTCAAACAAACCCCACTCTGTCAGAGAGGTTTATGACATCTCACACAGTTTAAATCAGGGGCACAAAATACAACTGACCCACACGTTAAAGATTTCCTGTCAGCCTGACCTTTTCAGACAGTTAACGTAGACTTGTTTTATGTCACTGTTGGCTGTCGAAATTTGATGAACCCTTCTGGGAAAGTTTTGCTGTGCCCCCGTCAAATTAAGTGCCAATCTATCTGATTTATTGATACTGAAGCCCTAACATGCTAGCAACATATAACCTTGTGCTTTAAGGAGTCATGACATTTTAGGACAGCTAAGTCTTTAAAATAAGCAGAAATCATAAATCTGTTTCATGTTTAAAGAAAACCTGTAGCAAAATTGGTCAGATATGTAAATATTTCTGTAGAAATATAAAAATCATCAAACAAATTTGAATAAATTGGAAATTAATTGATTCATTGTAATTCAAACAGAGATTGAACTGCTTAGTGCAACAAAAACCTCAAATAAAATTTTCTAAAATGAAACGTCTTTATCAGATTTACAAGTAACAGTTTTTATACATGTAAACACAACTAAAGTGCAGTTGTTATAAATGTTATTAAATTAGATTTGTATTAGCATGAACACAAAATAAAATTTCATTCTGTTTGTTTGACTTCAATTTTTACATTTTATCAATCTGGAGAGCTTTGAGTTTTCATGCATATACCAGTGGGCCAAACAAAAATCTCAGATTTAGCTTTTTTATCTATGATGAGGGGAGAAAAGATTTTTTTTTTTAATTCCCACTGAAACCTAAACTTATATCAAGTAACCACTGGGTGAGCTTTTGTTACATCTCTATGAAACTACTTTTTTTTTTTAGTTTTTCTGAGGTTTCTGTTGAATATTTTAGCTCCACAGGTGTTCTTACCTTCATAGTGGGTGTTAAAACAGGTCAACAACTTCTCTTTCAGTTTTAATCTCTCAAACTACGCAGGTGGCGATAAAACCTGAGTTCGAACGGCCTGTATCTGTTTCC
The DNA here is from genome assembly GCA_006937955.1 of Pachypanchax playfairii. Taxonomy (NCBI): domain Eukaryota; kingdom Metazoa; phylum Chordata; class Actinopteri; order Cyprinodontiformes; family Aplocheilidae; genus Pachypanchax; species Pachypanchax playfairii. Next base: position 2,515,735 of record SSNP01000060.1, read on the forward strand.
TCACAACTCCTTTGTTTGTTAGTATTCATTAGCTCCTGCAGTTGAAACCACACCTAGCATGCTGCTGGCTAAAAGCTGTAGCATAAGACATAACAAACAGGAAGAGAGTACTCTGACGTTGCCATGCACAGCGGGGCAGCAAACAGTTTGCCTTGCTCTCATGGGCTAGTTTGTTAGCCAATCTGATTCCAGCAAATTCAAATAATGAATATGAACGAGCTGCTGACGAAGCAGCCTGACGGAAGGAGCCGGAACCACTCGAATTTCAATGCAGACAAAGTCCTGAAATTTATATGAAATGGTCTCTTTAAAGACCCACTCTGATCATCTTTGAAGCTATTTTAAAGCGTCTCAGTGGTCGTTAAATTATGATTTTGGTGTTTTTACCCGAAATCATAAAACCTGTGCGGTTTTTTTAGGATGCAGTTTCTGTGGCAGTAGCTCATTAGAAATTTGCCTCTGCGCTGTGGGTGGAACCGTTGGCGTGGAGGATCCCCCTACCCTCCCTGTTGCTGAGAGCACTTAGTTTACACTAACGCAACTTTAAAATAATAATATAAAGAAATTTGAATATATTTCTTCTTAGCATTGCAACCCGCTACCACACATAGGTGTGTCTTCCCATTGTCTTCTCTACTCCTCAGAGCCTGAGCAGGAGCGGAGCAGGACCTTGTACCCCGCCCAATGGCTTTTCTACATCACAAATCAGTTTTTTTTAAACCACATTTTTGTGTCTGCTACTGATTCACATTAATTTGAATTGAAGAAATACTCAGAAATGCAATTTTTGAGCTTAATTTTTTTTTAAGTTACGCCCTCTATTATCAGAAAAATGCCACAAGAACATGTTAACAACATGAGAAACATGATTTTCATCGCAGTGGGTCTTTAAACAGTCATTTTTTTTTCTTCATTTGGCATTTTCCTCCCTCACTCAGTCTAAAATGTTGTTATCATTATTAAACTCTACTGCTGTGGTCAGATGTGAATAAATCTTGCAAATGAGTTTTGAAGTAGCCTTTTCTTTTGCAGAACTTGACAAGGTTAATTTGAGCGTGTGATCCATGCTCTTGTCCGCACTCAAGATCATTTCAGAGCGCTGATTTTCATGTGCCAATCTTCGACAGAAACTGAAGGAAAGTGTTGACTAATCTAAATATTACAGAATTCTGCTTTTGGGTGGATGTAAATGACCACACGGTGGAGGATTTGCATAATTGGGTGCCATAAATGGAGGGTCACATTTCTATCTCTCATACAATCCAAGCAGCAGGTTATTACCTGGTCCGTGACATTGTCTTCCATCTCCTCCTTCCTCTTCAGGTACCTACTTCACACATGAAGCCAAAGGCGCAGACGATGCAGCGGATGCGGACACAGCCATCATCAACGCAGAGGGTGGTCACACCAACTCAGACGAAAAGAAGGAGTACTACATCTAATCAAAACGGGACCCCTCACTCTGGCGTCCTCCTCGGGACGTGGAGCTGTTTTGCGGGACGTGGGGCGGGGTTTGACGGAGAGCTTTTGATTTGGGTCGATTTTAGTGGGAGTAGAGGGGTCGAGAGGTCAAGGAGAGATTTTTAAAGAAAAAGGCCTGGTTTTAAGCCGTTGTTTAGTCTAGTCTGCAGATGTAGATGGAATGTTTTGTGTGTTTAAAAAAAAATAAAAAACAAAAAAGAGTAATAAAAAATTGAGTTTTTCAGGAAAGCGAGTCGGGGCTGGGTTGGGGGTGGGAGGGTGCACCAGACTGTAGAGAGCTTCACCATTCAACACCTCCCTAACTGCTGGTACAAATTTTATTTAGTCCAAACATTTGCAGAAAATTCTGTGCCTTGTTCTGATTTTTTTTGTTTGTTTGGTTCCTTCCACATTTTGTATCTGTGTTGATCATCATTTGCATAACCTCATTGCCCCCCTTTTTCCCACCATTTCATTTCTTCCTCTTGGTATTATCAGTGTGCTGTCGGCTTTTGTATGAGGGTAAAATTACACAGCCACTTTATTCATTTCTCTAAATGCGTCTGCACACACAAAATCCTCTCCTGCATAACAAAAACTCTTTCCAGTATACTGTGATTTGTCTCAAGCCATTACTTCCTGCTCTTTTTTCCGTACAAGTCCAAAAAAAAAAAGAAAAAGAAAAAAATGCATGGAATGTTTTACCTATCATTGTACAAAAGACATAAATGACACATAGGTTTGTTGTCTTGGACTTCCCACCACCAACCCCCAAAAAACACGAACGAAAAGAAAGAAACAAAGGATTATATGGAAGGATTCTCCCTTTTTAACTTAGCAGTTCAGTTTTTTATTTTAGTTTTATCCTCAGTAGACCAGTCGCTGTTTCTTTAACAATTATTTTTCCTTTGTACAGGGGAAACCTAACTTTTTTTCTCAATTTGTTCTCATTTAATTATTCTTACTTTTTTTTTTTCTTCTTGTTGCTGTACCCACCAGCTTTTATTACCTTATAACAATGAGTTTTCATTTATTTGCATCAACTTTCAACCTAGAATATTATTTTTTCATTTGAATAAGAAAGTAAGAAAAAGTTAATTGTTTGGAAAAAGTTGCTTTTGACGAATTTTAGACAGAATTTCTCAAATAAAAATCCTATTGAGAAAACGAATCAGTTTTCATATTTGGCCAGAAGATGCTGGTGTTGTGTGTGTGTATATAACTCAACGGAGTAGACAGACAGCCTTAACAGATTTTAAACTGAAACGAGTTTAAGTTGACTTAAGAACAATGAAGAGCGTCCAGGTCCTTCCATCAGTGGGTTCATCTAATCTCATGAACACAAAATGTAAATCAATCCAGTGGAATCTCAGCTGTAATGTACACTAATCCTTACTCAGAACTATTTTTTACAACTTACTAGAACTACAGTTTGAGTACCTTTGTGGAATTTATTGTATCACACTCATTGTGAGTTTTGTCGACCTGTAAAACAGCTAAATGTTGGGGAAAGTAAACATGTTGGAACTGAAGTGATCTGAGAGACAGACCAGTCTGTCACGTTATCTGAATATACATGGTTTTGCATCGTTGCAGCGGCTTTTGAATGCTTAAATATTTCACATTTTGCATGTCTGTTTGTGCTTGAATCGATTTTCTTTCTGCATCTCGGTTAAGTTTCATGTCAGCTGCCAACTCTGAACAAGATTCAGTTTTACTGTGCCAGCTGCTTTGCCAAAAGTCACTCTTCGCTTGTAATTTAACTTACTACACATGTTGTTCTCCATGTTGTTTCTCCATGGTTTGCATTAGTGCCCTGGCTTTTTAAAAGTGTGGAGCTGCTGGTGGCATTGTGTTTGTGATCGTTATGTGTTCACACAGCAAGCAACATGCTTAATGAGTCTTTTATGTCTGGACTGAGGTGGAGGTGCAGCTGGTAGCGAACATCTTCCAAGCTTGAAAAACTAACATACATAACTTCCAGTTTTTTATACTTTCATTTTCAAATAATACATGTTTTATCAACACTGAAAACAAAAAATATACATATCAAGCTCTTCAACTGCATCACCCATTAATTAAGTCACTAACAAAGCAGGTAGAATTGTTATGATAATTATTTAAGTTGCTTTTCTGATTTAAATCATTTTTAAGTTCCAATGAACCAAATTACATATGTAGAAACTGATTTAATGATTGGTCTAGAGAGTTTTTTACCCAATAAACTAAAAAAAAAAACACTTTTATCAAAATGCAAAATCCAAACTTCCTGATTCTGTATGCTTTGCAAAAGAAATGATTCACAGAAAATTCCATTCAGAACATTTATTTTAACTTAATTTAATTCATATTATGGTTAAAAAATGTACTGAAGATTCTTCCTATAAAACATTACATCTTTCATTTACTCAATTAAAAACTCACAAATATATTTCAACATTATGGTAAAAATCCTTATTTTTTGTTCAGATTACAACTATTTATCAGTGTTTTTTTTAACCTACTGCTCAGAACAAAGAAATCTGAACTTTTCTCAATACTGTTATAATATTATTGCAGAATGACTAATAATCTATTAGCTGGCTGGTTTTTTTTGCTCCAGTCACCATCAAAAGAGGAAAAAAAGACTAAAGCTGTGTTTCTCTTATTTATTCATCCGTATCATTGTGTAGATTTCAAACAAACATAACATTTTGTTTTGTTGGTCTTTATTAACTGCTAAACCAAACAGTTTTACGAGTAGTTTGGGACCTTTTCAACTTACTTCAGGAGTGAGAATGGCTCAACTTGGAATGACATATAAATTCATTTAGGTTATAAATCAGTGGAGCAGAACAGTAGAAATTACCGGTCCATTTCTCAGATCCCTCAGAGAACAAATTAATCATTTGGATCACAAAATTCAATCAAATTTTTACTTTAAACCCAAAAGTGACAATATTTAATAAGGAATTATTTTAAATACTATGTAGGAGAAATGTCTGCCATGAGGCATTGAATTTGAGCCAAAACTGTTTTCCTTTTAAAATTTGAGTTATGTGTTGCTACGCTGATACAGTTATTTTACTGACCAACTACTGCTGATATGTTGCTTGTGTTTAAATTATTTGATTTTTTTTTCTTTTTAATTTGTCTGTTTGTTACAAATATAACTGACTTAGTTGTTATGTTTTAATTTTTAATTACTGTTCAAGTGTCTTCATCATCCATATGAAATCAATGCACATCTACAGTATATCAGTCAAATCCACTGACTAAACTCATACGCAACAGGTTTATTGTCTCCTTTTCAGGAAATGATTCAAGTTTTTTGGTGTTGCTTGCTGTGGAGTCTCTCATTTCTACCACATTCCTATGTTTAAGCATTTCAATTCATTTTTTAAATGTAAACCGCAGATTGCAACACATTTACCTGTGTGATAGCTTTAATATATCATGATCATGCATGAAGACTGCATTAGAGCATTTCCCATATTGAGAGTTTGCAGATGAATTTTGTCCAAAAACATTAGATGATGTCTGTAGAACAGCAAATCTACAAACTTCTGTGCATTTAAAATGGTGTTTGCAGTCCTAGAACGTGGCAGTCGAGCTGTAGCTGAGCTTATGATTCTAGCTTGTTTCACTGGATGTGTCAGTTGTACATAGAAGTTACAAGAGGGAGGTTTCAGACAAAGACATGTCTAACCCTCTCCATGTGTTTCCTCTGTTTAAACTTGATCTCATTTTAAATTTCAAAAGTCACATAGCTCAAAGTTACCACTTCGTTAACACTGTATGCTGATGACACTGTAGTGTTTGTGTTAAATGGATGGGTGGGGTTAGGATGGGTACTGATTAGGTTTGATGTTTCATGGTCCGTTCTCTGATTAAAACAAAAAAAAGACCTATTAGCCGACTTGTTATTGTTGCTTTATGAATCACAGAGCAGGTGTCACGTCATCGGTTAGGCTGCAGCTTTGTGATTTTACAGTGAGCGCTATTTCGCTTCCATGACAAATGGCAGCTTCGGTTTAAAAATCGGATTTCTAAAAAGTACCAGCCAATGAAGGAAGTTAATAACATTTTCCCTTTAGAATGACACATTCTTATTTAATTTGTGAACACTGATTAAGACTTTAAAATGCCAGTTGTGTGCTTTCCGATATTTTTGTTCTCCCAAAGTTTTAATAAGAAAATTCAACAAAGAATATAAAATAAGAGAAAATAACAAAAATATGTTAACTTTCTCAGAATTTCAAACAAAATGGTACATTTTTTTTTCTTTTGTTGCTTTTTTAAGTAAAATTTGAAGTAAAAAAATGTTTTGTTTTGAAATGCAACAGGCACATATGTTGTAACTGAGGTAGATTTCTCCACTCATTTCCTTTGATAATGTCCTGTCTCAGGTTCATGCGTTGCTGACTGATGTGACTGCATCTCAGGTAGAATGCAAAGATTAGGCCCCACCTGTCAAAGACATAAAAAGCATGTACAATGCATTCATCAAGTGCAACACGTTCTTTTAGGTCCAAAATCGGTGCGATATTTTGCATATGTTGTACATGTTTTATGTATTTTTCTTAATATTTGGTGCACTGTAAAGATGTGTTAAGTATTGCTTTTTTGTTGACATATATCATAAATAGTACAATGTTTATCTGAATGAAGCAGGATTGGAAACGTGTTGTGGCTGTTACTACCGTCACTTTGATTGCTCCACCGCCTTATTAAGCTCCTTTGATTTCCAAAAAGGTTTGATTGTTTCACCAAGTTCTTGTTTTCAGATTGTTCTTTTTGTCTCTCTGCTGTACTTGAGAAATGTAATCTGTATTAATGGAGAAAAAGGAGTTCCACATTCCCATACACATTTTGTATTGGTTCATAAATAGACATTTTTACAAAACAATGAAGAGTTCTTGTCTTAATAAAAACAGAAAAAAAATATTAATGTCCAAAATAATATGTGTTGATTTTTTTATTCTTCTTAAAAGTTTACGTATTAGTACCGTGTTTCTCTAAATCAAGACCTCTCTTCTATCAAATTCACATGAGCACTTGTTGTCAGACATAGACTAATGCCGGGCGGACGCTGTGCAAATTTAGAAATCTGACTGTCGGGGAAATGCTCCGACTGCACGACCGGGATAGTCACTCGGACTCTATGTGACCCTACGACATGTGTACTCATACTGTACGACTGCTGTCAGCCACGATTATTGACAACTACGACTACTTGTCTGCGTCAGTCGCTGTGTGACGGCAGGACGTGCTCGAGTGTGAACAACGAAAAACAAAGGTTCCTAGTTCCTATGACAACCACAGCGTGCCTGACAAGATGGCGAGCAGGCAGAAAGTTGTTGCAGTTGTGTAAGCCGTCTTGTGCGCTGAAACTAGAAAAAAAAGAAAAGGATTTGGGTACGTGAATGGATGAGGAGACGTGGTCGGTATGGGATGTCCATCCTTCATCAGGAGCTTGAGGTAACGTTAATGATAAACTACATATTGTTTTACAGTAGCTATGATAGTTTCACGTTAGCATTAGTCAGCCAGTGTTACTCCACGGGTGTCTTCTGCGCAGGTGCAAACGTAGAATTGTGACGTAACACCGCTCACACTGTACGAGCTACGGTGAAAATTTCTGACATGCCAGAAGTTTGATCAGGAGGTCGCAGCATTATCATTAGAACGTAGCAGCAATTAATCCTTCATCGTGAGTGTTTTCACATTGTACGGCTTACGATCTCCCGACCGGACATGCCGACGCTACGATGTTTCCACGATGACGCAGCGTGGTCTGCGATGGCAAAATCGCGGTGAAATCCCTTCGAAATCACAGTGTTCGCCCGGCATAACTTTTAATAACTGAAGTCAGAATGCTTAAATTTAGTTGTATTCATATTTGTGAGACTTGAGGGATTCAGAACATATTAACCAGAAGTTATTTTCAATGTATTATATTGTATATGTATTGTTATTTCAAATAAAACAGCTTTAGAAATCTTATTCAAGTATTAAATATAGATTTTTATTACTCAAAGTAAGTACTTTGTAACTCTAATTTTTTTTAAAAAAAGCTTTTATTGAGTTAAAACACTTTTCACTTTTTTCCTACAATTTCAAATTTCTAAAGAAAACAGAGAATACTTGAAGTATAAGTTATTTTGTCATTTATATAAAACATGGCAAGAAACAGCCACAAAAGGATTTGCATGTTTTTGTGGTTGGTACATTTTGTTATTTTCTCATAATTTGTACTATAAACATTCTGTTATTTTGAATACAAAAGGTCTACCTAACAGATATAATAGCCCAAGGTTTAATTCACTAGACTTGTAGGAAGGAATTCATGCGTAACACTGAAAATCTTTCAATATCTACAGTAGCAACTTTGGATTTACTGAAGTAAATGTCCATTCATTTATGCAAATATCAGCCCTAACACTGATTTTTTTTAACATCCCAAGGACTGAAATATATATTTCTAAACAATTTTATGTGTTGTGTATTGAATGTGTCTATTATCTGCACCAATGTAAATGTAACAACTGTGTAGACGAGTTCAGAACAGGTTGAAATGATTGTTCACTTCAAGGATTTTCTTTTCTTTTCATACATATTAGATTAATAAAAGACACAACATCTCAGAAAGGAACACAAATACAGTCTGTCATATACAGTATATTTGGACACAAGTTTTGTTATTTTAGCTGTTTACCAAAACATATTTAATATACGGTTATATAATCAGCATGGGTTTAAAGTACAGAGCCTCAATTTTAATTTGACGGTATTCACGTCAAAATTGGATGCAGGTTTTATGAATTTCAGTTCTTTAATATGTAGCCACCTCTTTTTCAAGGGACTAAAGAGAATTGGACAGCTATTTGATGGACAGGTGTCGGCTGTTCCCTCGTTAAACATTAATTAAGCAGGCAAAGGAGTTGATTCCAGGTGTGGTGTTTGCATTTAGAGGCTGTTGCTGTGAACTCACAACATGCAGTCAAAGGAGCTCTCAGTGGACGTGAAACAGAAGAAATTTATCAGAGAGACTGTGGAAATGCTAGGAGTGGCCAAGTCAGCAGTTAGGTACATTCTAAGAAAAGAAGAGCATCCTGGTGAGCTCAGGAACTCCAAAAGACCTGGACGTCCATGGAAGACAACAGTGGTGGATGATCGCAGGATTCTTTCCACGATGAAGAAAAATCTCTTCACAACATCCAACATTCTCCAGGACGAAGGTGGACTAGTATCAGTCTACCATAAAGAGAAGACTTCATGACAGTAAGTACAGACATTGTTGGCGGCCATCTTTTCTTCTCAGTGTGAATAAACTTTCATCAGAGAACAACACGGAGGCCCACTGGTCCTCCATCCAAACAAAATGCTCTCAGGCTCATGCAAGATGACGACACCTGTTGCTAGAAAGCGCCTCATTAGAAAGTTTAGTAAAAAGTGCTGAAACACTGAACAGCTGGACATGAGCATTTAAAAGTTTAGGGGAGGTCACATTAAGTTCACTTGTAAAGGTTAGAATGTAGTTTAGTTTTTTTCTGAAATTTCACCTGAATTCCAAATTTTTTCCTAACTTTTTGTTTGAAGCGTAATAATTTATCCTCCAAGTTTAAAGTTACCTTAAAGTGTATTACATTGTATCCTTCATTGACCACTTTTACAAATCAATAGACTCTATATATAAAGTCCCAATGACATTCTACTTTAACAGATTACAGATGAATGTATTTACAGTGGGGCAAAGAAGTATTTAGTCAGCCACCAATTGTGTAAGTTCTCCCACTTAAAAAGATCAGAGAGGCCTGTAATTTTCATCATAGGTATACCTCAACTATGAGAGACAAAATGAGGAAAAAAAATCCAGAAAATCACATTGTCTGATTTTTAAAGAATTTATTTGCAAATTAAGGTGGAAAATAAGTATTTGGTCACCTACAAACAAGTAAGATTTCTGGCTTTCACAGACCTGTAACTTCTTTAAGAGGCTCCTCGGTCCTCCACTCGTTACCTGTATTAATGGCACCTGTGTGAACTCGTTATCAGTATAAAAGACACCTGTCCACAACCTCAAACAGTCACGCTCCAAACTCCACTATGGCCAAGACCAAAGAGCTGTCAAAGGACACCAGAAACAAAATTGTAGACCTTCACCAGGCTGGGAAGACTGAATCTGCAATAGGTAAGCAGCTTGGTGTGAAGAAATCAACTGTGGGAGCAATTATTAGAAAATGGAAGACATACAAGACCACTGATAATCTCCCTCGATCTGGGGCTCCACGCAAGATCTCACCCCGTGGGGTCAAAATGATCACAAAAACGGTGAGCAAAAATCCCAGAACCACACGGAGGGACCTAGTGAATGACCTGCAGAGAGCTGGGACCAAAGTAACAAAGGCTACCATCAGTAACACACTACGCCGCCAGGGACTCAAATCCTGCAGTGCCAGACGTGTCCCCCTGCTGAAGCCAGGACACGTCCAGGCCCGTCTGCGGTTTGCTAGAGAGCATTTGGATGATCCAGAAGAGGANTGGGAGAACATCATATGGTCAGATGAAACCAAAATAGAACTTTTTGGTAGAAACTCAACTTGTCGTGTTTGGAGGGGAAAGAATGCTGAGTTGGATCCAAAGAACACCATACCTACTGTAAAGCATGGGGGTGGAAACATCATGCCTTGGGGCTGTTTTTCTGCAAGGGAACCAGGACGACTGATCCGTGTAAAGGAAAGAATGAATGGGGACATGTATCGTAAGATTTTGAGTGAAAACCTCCTTCCATCAGCAAGGGCATTGAAAATGAGACGTGGCTGGGTCTTTCAGCATGACAATGATCCCAAACACACCGCCCGGGCAACGAAGGAGTGGCTTCGTAAGAAGCATTTCAAGGTCCTGGAGTGGCCTAGCCAGTCTCCAGATCTCAACCCCATAGAAAATCTCTGGAGGGAGTTGAAAGTCCATGTTGCCCAGCGTCAGCCCCAAAACATCACTGCTCTAGAGGAGATCTGCATGGAGGAATGGGCCAAAATACCAGCAACAGTGTGTGAAAACCTTGTGAAGACTTACAGAAAACGTTTGACCTCTGTCATTGCCAACAAAGGCTATATAACAAAGTATTGAGATTAACTTTTGTTATTGACCAAATACTTATTTTCCACCATAATTTGCAAATAAATTCTTTAAAAATCAGACAATGTGATTTTCTGGATTTTTTTTCCTCATTTTGTCTCTCATAGTTGAGGTATACCTATGATGAAAATTACAGGCCTCTCTGATCTTTTTAAGTGGGAGAACTTACACAATTGGTGGCTGACTAAATACTTCTTTGCCCCACTGTATTTGAGTAGATTTCTCTCCAAGCTTAGACATAAGTGCTCTAACCATCCTAACCACCACCTCACTTGTTTAAAACACATTTAAACACCCTTATTAAAGAAGTGTTGCAAACCATTTCATTCAGGTTTGATTCATGTCTTGCAACAATACTGTAACTTCTTTGCAATTTCTAATTATGTAAAACGGTCTCAGAAGTTCCCTCAAGTTTTTAATTTGTGAAAGTTTTAAATAGTTTTGAAGTTTGTGGAGATTTCAACTTCCTTTTAACCTTACTTTAGTCTGCCAACTTGCATGATGAAAGGTTATATGAAAGTCTTCAGAGCTTATGCTCAGCATTCAGACTTTGACTTCATTACTCCCCACTAAGAAACCCCAGGCTCTGCACAGCATGGACCGGGGAGTGATGACGATAGCTTCCTCACCTTAGGGAGCAAAGACTCTGCTTATGAAAAGTGTCATGAGAGAACAGCAGTGGAATCCATTTCAGTGACTGAAGTATTATAATTTAGTTGTGTAACTGCATATTAATCCAATTTAATAACGTTGTACAAGCGTCTACACTGGCCCTACATCTCGTTTGGATTCAAACGAATGAGTAAAAATCAAAGGTATCGTCCACTTCAATAAATGTTTGCTATGTTTTTCAGTCTGAAGACGGCCTTGACAAGTGCAGATGTCATGAAAGTTTGATCAAATGATAACATGGGACATAAAATAAGAGGTCCAAATTAACACAAACATAAAGTCATTCCTCTGGGAGATTCATAAAAGCTTGAAAAATTAAATCCCCGAAATCAATCAGTACAGCAACTGTTTCCAACTAATACCTTAAATAAATGGAGACAAAGTTATTGATCCTAACTTTGTAGATTAAGTTAACGTTAAAAAAGCTGTCGTAAAAACTAACTTATATTGGATTTACACGAGTCCATCTTTACTTCAGACAGTAAGACATTACTATTCAGTATTCTGTGGATGACTTGAGTAAAAGACGATGTTATCTTTTTAATTACATTTGCACCTCAGGCTCTCATTATACCTCAAGTGTTGTACATAATGAGCCAACATCTTAAATAAGTAAAGGTGATACAGCTATTGATTAGAAAAAGAAGACCCGAGGCAAGTTATCAGTCATAGAAAATGTACTTTGGACTTCATGTTTAATGTGTATGCTGCTCAGTTTCTTATGGACTCATTACTCAATATCCTCAAATAACTTACATACAAAGAAATCCAATTCATTACACTTTAACTAACTTTGTGGGCAAATGGCTCTCATTAATAAAACCAGAGTAAAATCCTTCTGTTTGTGTCCTTAGTGTTTTAGGAGCAGTGATGCACTCTTGTGTCATTTATGTTCAGTGTTGGGAACGTTACTTTAAAAAAGTAATATCGTTACTCACTGCTTGTTCCAAAAAGTAATTGAGTTAGTAACTGAATTACTGGACAAAAAAGTAACTAGTTGCCAGAGAAAGTAACTGACTGTGTTATTTAAAAATAAATACATTTCTTGTACTATGCAAATACAACTTGGCAACAAAACTTATTGTTGTTCAACACGTGGTCTGTCAGCACCGGGGATAGAACCCCAGTTCTCTGAATGAGAGGCGAGCACCTTCCCACTCATTAGTGGGACAAATCAGAGCCGGGTGGGGGCGGAGCAAATGACCGGGCCCTTAGATGACGAGTTTCCCCCACAATGCACTTGGATGCAATATGGGTGATTAACTTGCATCATAAACAAGGGCCTTGTTTGATATGATATAATGGGGGATCAATGCGAGGCCCGAATGGCCGAAGCACTAGCGGCCGGGGGTCTGGGGGCCTTAAGGCCCCCAGAAGCCAACAACTTACAGATGGCCGGAGGCGATTTTTGAAGCATTTCTGACTGCATATTTCATGATATATTTGTCTACCATAGTCCTGCAAAAAAGTAGAAAAAGGGCATTTCTTGGAAAAAATGCAGTCGCAGGTCCCCCAAGGGAAAGGTTCTGTTAAATTTATAAATCAGCGTCATTGTCACTGAATCCATTCTTTGTGAAATCACAAAGTGAAAAGGTTGAACACAGACAAGACAGACAACACAATTCACAAAAATAGGACTTCGATTCTGTCCTGATCTTAGATGCATACTTCATATATGCAGTTAGAAATAGTTTATTAACATTTACATAAACATGCAAATCTCAGAGTAAGGAACAAAGTGAAAACAAGACAGTAACTTACAAAAAAGAAAATTCAACATTGTCACTGGCAGAGGATTTTTATAAGAAACTAGCGAATTTCCACTTTTTACTCTGTCTTGTTCAGCAAAACATGGTGGGGACAAGCACATTGTGTCCCCCCCCTCTCAAAAACATGGGGGGGACATGTCCCCCCTGTCCCCCCCATAAACAAGGCCCATGATCATAAAGCTCAATGTAAGAGTGAAAATAAAGCCAGTGATGCAGGATAACGTTTTATTCAACATTTTACACCTACTGCATCACTAAAGTCAGTCTTTCTTGTAAAGCTTTTAGCAACCATGACTCAAACCTGACTAGGCAACACATATAAACAATGCATGAATCGGCATTTTACGCGGTTCTGTAATCGGAACTCAAACTCCATCCTGTGAGTTATAAAAGGGCCTGTGTTCTTGCCTGTGTTCACCGGTTTTTTCCAGATGTGGAAGAGGACCATCTCTCACATCATACTTCTAAGCCGGGCCCACCGTCCTCCCAGCCCCCCCTGAAGCCCCGCCCCTGCTCCCACTAGACTAGGGTGATCAGCGTATTTTCCAGGCCACCCAGTCTCCATATAGCCGTGTGTGTGTGTATCTACATTACGCAGTTTTTTTCATTGATTTATAGTAACTCACTGCATTTTACGTTCACTAACGCTAACAGCATTGTAACACTGGAAATTGTAATTAATTGGATTATTCCGTTACTGAAAATCCAATCACGTTGCGTAACGCTGTTACTTTAAACAACGTTGTTCCAAACACTGTTTACGTTAACTTTACAAGCAGTTCATGTAGGAATCCTTAAACAGGACAATATTTTGATCCTAGTTGAATGAAGTCAGAGAGAGAATCCTTGTTTTTAGTCACTCGCATTAAAATCTACCTATTAGGATTGTGGGCCAGTGAAGAGGCTCTGCTAAACAAACTGTTATGGCTTTGTATCAACAGGTGAACCAGAAGTGATTATGAGTGATTTATTGGTTGTGAGATCACGTGGAGTAAGAAGGAGCCAAGCTATAAAGTCTTGTGGTAATAGCAACCCTTAAGGGCACTTAGGAAATTAGTCTGCTTATGAGGGCAACGATTAAACGTCTCGTCTGCGCTCTGCAATCAGACCAGATCTCCATTATGCAGAGATTACTTTCTTAGTTTTGCTTGTGATCATAAAATATCTAGTATCTTAAAAAAAAGAAATTCTCTTTTGGATGATCATTTATTTATGCCTAAGAAATCTTAGCTTTAATACAAACACATGAAGGGGAAAAGGGTTTTGGTCGAATCCTGTTAAAGTGGACAATTCTTCTCTCATACTTTGCAAGCATTATTTGATAACATTTAATATAATGAAGGAATGTAACTAATTTCAACTGGATATTTTTTTAGAAAGGTAAATGTAAAAGGGAATGAAAAAGCAGAATAAAGAAATTATTCATTTTATTTTTATGACTAAATAAAATATTTGTCTCTGTTGTTTTTCGTCTGGTCCGCAGGCGAATTATTTCAACACCCATTCTTTTTTTCTTTTGGATTCGAGCTGTAACACCTGCAGAATGTTGGTTGTCTGGCTGGCTTGGTCCCTCATCGAGTTTCCAGACTACTGGCCTTGTTGTTGGTCTCAGAGCTCCCAGAACTGGATTTATCGGCAGAGATTTTTCTTTCTTGAATCTTTCCCAGCTGTCATTAAGAGTACAGAATGTGGAAATCCTCTCTGCTTTAAAAACAGGACTAAAAAGCACTCCTCAGAATTTGCTAAATTATTTTGCACATCCTATATCTCTAAAAGATGAATTATAGAAGAACAGTACTACCCCATACTGTGGACTTTCAACAAACCTTTAATAATAATAATAATAATAATAATATTTTCCTTTATTAATCCCTCATGGGGAAAATCAGCTCTGCATTTAACCCATCCTCACAGTGAGGTGAGGAACAGAGGGCAGCCATTTTTTGTAAGGCGCCTGGGGAGCAGTGGCAGATTCAATTTCTTGCCCAAGGATACTTCGATGTAGCCTGCTGGCACTGGGGATCAAATCTGCAGAATGAAAGATGATCTCCGTTCCGCTAGACAACTCCGCCCACATTTATAAGTTCTAATGTTTGTAATTTGAGATGCTTGAGTGATCAACAGGAACAAAAATTAAAGATTCAACAGTTCTAAATATGAAATGATTCTGTCTGACATATCATATCCAAATATCAAAACACAGAACTACAACAAACAAAACATTATGTCCAGATGCTCCTGGATGTCCTAAAGAGCAAAACCTGCACATGAAACTTTAAAACATGAGTACCTCACCAACACGTTACACCTTCCATACCTCCTTAAAGGTGAGATGACATCACTGTTTAAACTGGTGTAAAGCTATTTCATGTAGTAGATAGGCCTGCATATGTCAACTCTCAAAAGAATTTGATTAAAAAACTAACAGGGCGGGGGGTGTACGGGCAGGTCAGAATCCTCTTCTCAGCAACACGGTTCCTTTCGTTAATGATATGTGGGTCTCCCTGGCTGACTTCGCTCTGATTGGCTACAACCATATTTGGGAAGGTAGGTAAACACGCCCTCATACGCCCTTGCCCGCAGCAAGCCTTTCTTCTCCGCTCCATCAACAGTCCAGTAACATGGCGAGTGGACGTTTACAACCGTATATGTTCGAGCCTGAAACGTCTTCTGAGGAAGACGGAGGGGTGAACACATAAAACTCAACTAATCGCACATTATTAAACCACTTACTCAAAACCACATGAGCAAATAAACAGTGCTGTCAGATGTTATCAATGAAAATAGATTCACAATATGGTATGATAAACCTGTTGCTCACGGACATTGTTGCTAGAGCGGCTATCACATGCTAGCATCATGAACTCTTCAGACCACGAACAAACGTTTATCAGGCAAGGCAGCATTTTATTAAATAAATAAACTTACGGGTACTGACGATGTGGTCGCCTCCTTCAGGGTTGGTAAAGAATTTTTAATTAAAATCAGTTTCTTTGACAATCCCAACTTGAATTCAAGCAGTCCTCCGTGAAGTGAGCTGAACATATTTTCTAATTGAGGTTATAACTGCGTGGCACTTCTCCATAAATGAACTTCAGCCACTCTTCTCTAGTTTTTTCATCCTTCGGGAGTGAGTGTAAACTTCCAGCATGGGTTGAGCATCCTTGGACACAACAGGTCCCCGTTTGCGTAGCCATCTCTTCTCAAGTGCAGCAGCACAAGCTAGCGCAGCACAAGCTAGCGCAACGCAGATAAACGGTGTATGGGCTGGGGGGCTGGGGGGGGCAGACTGTTTACTTTACTGTGCACTGTTATTGGACGCTATGAAATACGTAGGATGAAATGCCACGTAGGAAAAAATGGTGCTTTCCGATTCAACCGTTTTTTAAATATGAAACAAAGCGGACCGCCCACAAACGGGAACTTTGATACTCACTTTGGACGTTCACACGGCCTCATTAGTGCACAACACATCATGATATACCCCAAAAACCTCAAAAAAGTGCATTTTGATGTCATAACCCCTTTAAAACTTGTTAGTATTTCTTTGCATTTAAAGTAGACTGATTTATATCTTTTATTTTCATTTTATTATGCTATGCTGTGCATCTTTGTTGACTTTCAACATTGCACTTTCAATTTTGACTCTTTAAACATTCAGAATTCTGGACCAGTTATTTTATGTGTAGAGCACTTTAGTCAACACTTTTTTTTCAATGAGCTCATAAAAATTTTTTTTAACGTTCTGGTAGCTATTCTACCTGCAAATATTCTGTATTTTTATTTAAATATGTGAATCAAACTCCAATCTACATTCAGAATTAAAAAAAAAACAGGATTTTTTTTCTTAGTGAATTTCTAGTGTACATGTCTGTTTAGCATTCTGATCACAGTGTTTGATGTGTACAGTCACCATGGTAACAAGTGGTGTTGTTCATCACAAGCAAAGCAGAACAGGCATTTCCTGCAGGAACCAGACTGAAACAGTTTACAGTTGAGTTACTGTCATGCAGCCTGTGTCAAATTCAAGGAATAAGCATGGAGTGTATTATTTATAACAATGATTTAAAACATTTGTTTACTGAACACTTTAGCTCCAACTGGCTCTTTATATTTCTGACTTGAAATTTCACCACTTTTATCATCATAGCAGGAAAATAAATGTCAGTCACTTTCGATACCAAGTGGTTTTCAGTACAAAAGCCTTTTGTGATGCACACTCGTTTTCTATTGTTAAAACACATTCAGCCACCAGTCCCCACTGTTTAAATTGTTTTCATTGTTGCGTTTGGGAGCCACAGCCACTTTGTGGTTAAAACAGCACCTTTATTTATTTAACTCAAGCAGAAAATTGCTCTGTGCCACTCAAAAATTTGTTGTGATTGTTTTGTTTTCAGGTGCAATTTGTGCCGAGTGGATCATCTGTCTGTTGATTTCTTGATGTTTATTCAGTGTTACGTGTGGCAATAAAAATCCCATGCTGAGCCTTGTATTTCTGTTGAGTTAGTTCATAAAATGAGCTGAATTAGTTTGACTTGAGGGGGAATGAATGTGGTAAAGTTAAAGCTCTCTTCACCTTGTTTCTATTTTAATTAAGTATTTAACCTTTTACTGATTCCTGGTGCCGCATTGAGCCCAAGTGCATCAACGTTACCCTTTACTCAAACTAAGCAAGACTTTTGATCATTTTATCCACGTTTATAATGTTGAGGTGTTTAATTTGTGAAGAGTCACCATCTTGCATCCTTCCTTTGGTTAAAAGAATAATCAAAATGAAGGCAGCATGTTGCGCTGCAGCGACTGAGACGTCTGTTAGATTCTCTCATTAAAGCTGCTATCCTTAATTTGCATAACAAATTAGCTTAACATGTTTTTTGTCATGCCCATTAAAAACGTTTTAACACAGCATTGAGAAAAATATGTTGAGAAGATTAAAAAAAAAAAACGAAAAAAAATAATTAAGTGGTTCTCCCGTATTTGTCTAAAAATATCAACCAATCAAATGGTTCGACCCGAAAGGAATGATTGGACAGTCCCTCCAGCCATATGGACTTCCTCGTTTATTTGGCTTCTATGCTCCTAAAAAACTGAGACATATTACCGCAGCACACCACTGCTGGGAGTGTTCGCCGCTCTACCATGTCACAGCAGGAGAAACAGCCGCCGGCTGGTTCTACGTCAGGTTCAGGACAAAGTAACAATTAATGTCAGTTGTTCATTGTTATATTGTTTTTACTTACCGGTGATTCCGCCATGTTACGGTACTTGAATGAACTGCGGACCAGTGTCTTGCACTCGGTCGTCTTCTGGGGCTACGCATGTTTCCAAACCTGTGGGGGCGTGGCTTAGGAACTCTACCTGATGGGAGGGGCTGAGAGTTCTGTGACTTTGTTTACATTTGTTTACATTCTAAGCTAAGCAATTTGAAATCGGGTATATCACTTTTAACATTTGTTGGTTTTGTGTCTATTTTGGAGTTTGTTCTTATAGAAAAAAAACACATGAATTTAGTATGTTCTTCACATGTGACCATTTGGCATGTACTTTTCACATCTTTTAAACCTGTGAAAATATGAGATTTCCACATGTAAAGTTCATGTGTTTTTGTTTTTTTCTGAGAGGGTGAACTTGAAAGCTTTGTTTCACGTTTGTTGAATCATACCAAGGAATGGAGCTGATTTCTAGCAAAGTGTGTGTGCAGTAATTAAACATAGTTTAAAGCATTTACATGTTGTGTGTTACAGTGAACATGTGCTCACTGAACCTAAAACTTGAAGCAACTCCAGAAAGTTTTCAAAGTTGCAGCCAGATAGCACACCAAAACCAAAAGCCATGACAACTTTACTGAAGAGTTAAAGATTATTTGAAAATTTCTGCAAAATGAGAGTTTGGTGTGAAACTTGTTGGTTTGGTTGGAGGTGAATTAGAAAGAACTGTTTTATACAAAAATATGGTAAAGGAGGGAGACGACTGTATCTATCTTGACTGCTCAGAGTGAGAAGTGGGCAAGAAAAAGCACTCAGAAACAACAAACATGTAAACACACTCAGGGAAGGTCAGTCGTCCCAGTAACTGCAGATAAGAAACATGCTGCTCTAATGCTCGAGATACCTGCAGATAAACAGAAAAAGCAAACTCAGAAAAGATGGGACAGAGACGCTGCTGATATGCAATAGAGACATAAATGTTTGGTGGTCTCTTCTCCAGATGCCTATTTATTTATCCTATAATTTACAGACACAGAAACTGCTTTACCTTTTGGCCTCATATTGATGCAAATGCAGTTTCGGAGCTCTGAAAATAAAACTTTTTAGCACACTCAAGTCAGAGTGAGGATTTTGTTGGAAAGGAGTTTGGAGCGTCGTTTTAGATTGTGCACCATTTTTTTTTCTTTGTTTGTATTACACAGAGATACTCACAAGATATTTTTATAAGCATCTTATGGGCCTGCCATCTCGTGTGCCCATAACACCATCGATCCAAGACAATTTGAGCATTTTCAGAGTGTTTGTTGCCATTTTCATTGGCGCGTATGCAGTTCTCCTATAGAACAGGCATGTGCGGATGACAAAAAAAATTTAAAAAGTAACACTGTTAAACAGTAGAAATGGCACCAGAACAAGTGTTGGAACAGTTGCTTCCCAACTAAACTCGAGAGCTAACACTGTAAAGCCCCTATTATATAATCCAAAATAACTTGCCAGTGTTTGATCTGATTGGACATCGTTGTGCAAGTAATTATGGTTGTTGTCTTTAAACTGCTTCATCCACATATATGTAAATATACAGTAACTGTAATGTCTGCAAGTGTTACCTGTCATGCATGCACATGGTTCTATTTAGAATGGGGATATTACCTTCAGACCTTTGAATCAAAAAAAAAACAGGTGGTTTGAAAAAAGTATGTTTATGCACATTTTTTTTCCAGTAAAGAACTCAAACTGTTCTATTTTGTGGCAGCAGTTGCCCTTTAAGAGATCAAAGGTCAATGATAGAATCTCACTGCAGCCTGAGTATGGAGCTGCATACTTAACAGCTGACTCCAGTGACCCTTAAATAGCCATATCTGTGTTCTTTTTTCCCAAAAAGATAGTGTTAAGGATTATCTTAAAAGTAGTAAGGAAGTATGCTGCAGTGGGATCCAGCTGCTCAAGTAAGAATCCCAATAGCAGCTTTCTGTTCTACTTTTAGAAACCCTAGAAACAACACTCAAGTCTGCACCCTGAAAGTAACCGCTCTGTTGGGAAAACATGGATCCGTGAGGTCTGCTGTTGCATTGTTTAAAGCAAAGATATGTTTTGTTTTCTTCATTATATTTCATTTTATAGGAGAAGAGGCACATTTTTAAACCAGGATTTAAATTTTCTCCAACATTAAGAAATGTAAATTCTGCTTAAATCTTTCAAGCTCTTTTCTGCCTATCAAACCGTCATTCAAAGATCTTCTCCTTTTCCTCACGACAGAATGGCTCTAAGACAGGCGTTAGAGCGCCTTTCTGTGGATCATGTAGGAACTGCAGAGTGATGGCTCCTTCAAAGCATCACCTTTACACAGAAAGTTATTTGAAGGATTAGTGATTAAAACCTAAATAGCATTTACAGTGTGATGTTTAGCTATAGAAAAAAATTCTAATCAAACTTCCTACAAGAAAATGATAAATTCAATAGCATTTAAACACACAAACCACATGTTTCTTTTTTTTACTCATTGCATGATTGATAGTTTTTACCTGCATCCCTCAAAAAGCTCAGTCTCAATGAGATAATCACCCACTCTACAAGTGATTGTAATTCGAATTGAACACTACTAATTGGTGTCACTAAATGTAAAAATTTTAATTAGCCTCAGTATAATCAACCATTTTGAATGATCTAGGCCTTTTTCTTATTGACATACAGCAGAAAACACGAGAACTCTGAATGTCATCATAATGGATCTTATTAACCATGTCCTCCAGACCAAGGTGAATTAATCAAAGCAGACTGGATTTATATACCCCACCCTTTCCTCTCTTCTTCCATCTCTTCCCTTCTTGCTGTGTGTTTCTTACGCTCTCTCACACTGAGCCAGCTGGGGATTCATTTGTCTTGCTGATTAATGATGAGAACCATATCCTCCACAACACCAGTAAATTAAAAGAGATTGGGGACAGAGAGAAAGAACATCAAGGTCCATTCATCCCAATCAAATTTCACAGTAGGTCCAATCCATCCTCAGCTTTATTTGTATTGTCTGCTGAAGAAACACAAAGAGGGCTAGTCATTCACTTTTTCCTCTCGGATGGTCTCTGGCAGTCTGGGATTTCTTTAAGGATGGAATTGTGCCAATACAAGGGGAAATTAGTCTAGAACAAGCCAGTTTAAAGACAACAGCTCTAAGAGAGTCTTATTTTTAGACATGATAAAAAGGTACTGAATGAAGTTCACTGTACCAACAGGATTAGATACCGTGTTCCATCTATACAAAAGTTTTTCTTAACAAATCAATTTACAATCAATTTCAAAGAACAATTAAACCTTTTAATGGGCAGCTGAGGCTTACCAGTGGGAAGGCAAATTGTAAATGAAAGTGGGCCTCACAACCATCATCGGAACACCTGTGCTTCACACCTACGCGCTCACATTGCTGAACCCAATCCTGGAGGAAGACACAGCATCACTCACGGAGACCAATCACCATACCTGCTGGAGGCTCTCAGCTGCAGGAAAAACAGAAAAAAAAAAAAAAAAAACTAAACAAATACCATTTTAAATGAAATATTCCAGAGTCATATACTCAAATAGTTTTCAGTGTGCGAATCAGCTCTCATGTGTGCGTACTCATCAATGCTCATACTCATCATCCTTTAGTAATGGTGTTGTGTTGAAACAAACACCACATAAAGGTTAAATAATTAGTTTATTCTTAGTCTTAAAGAGGCCATTTCATACAAATTTCAGGACGTTGTGGTTATTTCTTAAGTATTAACCAGTAATATGAAACATTTTATATCTAAAAAACGTCAGAAAACACTAATTAACAGACCTTTCAATCTGTCTGCGTTAAAATTAGGCTGTTTCCGTCAGGCTTCAGCAGCAGCTCATTCATATTCATTATTCAAATTTGCTGGAATCAGACTGGCTAACAAACTAGCCTATCAGAGCAAGGTATACTGTTTCCTGCCCCGCTGTGCATGGTAACATCAGGCGTTCTCTCTTCCTGTTTGCTACATCTTATGCTACAGCTTTTAGCCAGCAGCATGCTAGGTGTGGTTTCAACTGCGGGAACGAACAAAGGAGTTGTGACGAAACAGATACAGGCCGTTCGAACTCGGGAGAACTCGGGTTTTATCGCCACCTGCGTAGTTTGAGAGATTAAAACTGAAAGATAAGTTGTTGACCTGTTTTCACACCCACTATGAAGGTAAGAACACCTGTGGAGCTAAAATATTCAACAGAAACCTCAGAACAAATGTTTTTAATGGAAGGGACTCTTTAAACATTTGTCTTAACTGGACTTGTTTAAAGTGATTGTGACATACTGAGATCTCAATAAAACATTTAGAAGCATTATAACTCTGTTTAACAGAATGTGGTGCAAATGTGTGTTGTTTAACACTTATAAGGCAAGTATGAATGTTTTGAGCTTCAGGAGAGTCTCAGTTTCAAAGCAAATAAAACCAAAAGTATCTAAATGCAGGGACGCTCTTTGTTTACATCTTACATGGTTGTATCAACATTGCTTCATTAATATATTTCCCTAAATCCGACCCAGAGAATGATGAAATCACCCACACTGAAATAAAATATTTCTTGAGGACCAAATGTAGATGTTCTGACCCAGTGGGCTGGATTTTAGTAAGAAGAAAATCATCTTTGCCTCCATGCTTGAGTAAAACCCATTTTCACACAGCAGAGCCATGAGTCAAACATCAGATATTATTTCTATGAACAACACAAGTTGTAATCGAATGCTGCAGTGCACAGACAAAAAAGACAGTAATATGCGCGAAGAATGGTGTGGCAGTCCTCTTTTCTGAATGTCATACTTTCAATATGTGCGATTTTTAAGTATGTTATTGTTATAAATATAAAGCAACCAGAGTTTAAAATGAATGACGTGTCTTTTGAGCCCGACCTCACGTCAAATACAACCTCATTGGGCGATTTTGTGATCCGTAAAAATGACACTATTATTCTGTATGCGACCCCTATCTGCACCCGTAACCTTAACCGTTCCACTTTTTAACGTGAAATATTCGGTTTTACAATGTGTGCATGTGTATCTTTACATTTTAAAGCTAACCTTTATATTAAAATGAGACATATTGCTGCAGAATTTGTGTTTTGTTCGGTTGAACAGAGCGAAACCTCGCGCATGTGTATTTGTCAGCTCCTCTAGGAAGGTGTGCTCATGCGCTGTTGGTAGTTGGTCTCTGTGGAACATGGAAAACGCACCGACAGGTCGTTTGTCACAAACGAAAACGCTCTCACAGGTCGTATTATGGTGTTTTCACAAACGACCTATATGGTCGTATGATTGCGTGGACGTGTTGGTCTCTTAGATCAACAGAATCTTTCTCTGCGCTCGAAAATGAGCTGCTGTCGTGAGGACGTGTCATGAATGTTACTTCACAGCTGTCACCACACAAACGCACACTCACACTCACAAGTACCACCAATTCACTTGACTTAATCACACAATAATAACAACGCAGATAATCAGAGATAGAAATATACAGAGTAACATCTGAGTCATGTGCACAAACGTTTACATCAGGATTAGACTAATACTAACAATTTCTAATACTAATAATTTTCCAGTAGATTTTTGCCTATTTTCTTTCTCTCCTTCTTCTGATCTCACTGTTTATATGTAACATTAGTTTCAGCTCAAACTTAAACGGTTGTACGCATCAAAACGGCTCTCTTCATATTTTCTCTCGTTCAGAAAGAGATGATCGCTCAGAAACGACAGATTCTTGAGCTGATTCTCCATTTTCTGCCATGTTTCTGCGATAGTAATCATTTTGTTTACATTGCTCGTTCCTGCATTTTGTCACTTTCGGTAAATGCACCTTCCTCAAAATTGTGCAGTGCTTAAATATTACTAAAAATTTGCTCATCCTGGTTTATGTAGAAAAGTGTCCACACAAATGTACAGTATTATTGATTGATATGAAGTATGTTGCAGCAAAAATTTGGTCTTGAATGAATCAGGCGAGTGCATTTTATAAAAAGAAGTTTATTATAGAACTCATGCATTGATTGAGAGCAGTCAGTCAAATGTCAGGGCATAAGAATGAGGATCTGTTGTTCAAACATTGAACATGTTCCATTTTCAAAGTGTGGCCAAATTTCTTTTTCTTCTTTACTTATTGACTTACTATCAGACAAAAAATGTTTTTAGGAAGCAGACAAATGCTTTAAAAATATTTTGTTTCATATTTTTAACCTTGAAAGGGAAGCAGAGAAAGTAAGAGACATATTACTGAATATCACTGAAACATATCACTGAAATATTCAAGTCTATTCAAAAACACTTTCTGTCCTGGAATCATAAAAAGATGAATAAAACCTACAAAACACCTACAGTACATAAGTGTATCTCGAGCCTCAGAAGTTACACAAACAGATGGAGGGAACTTATTCCTGCTCAGGTGGGTCCGGTAAGGGACATGCACTCTGTACTGTCAGAGTATCATTGTAACAATAACTGTCATTGGCCTTTTATACTATATGCAAGGAATGGTGACTTCCTGATCCAGCAAAATGAGACAATATCCAGCTTTGTATCTGTTTCAAATAGTATTAATTTTAGTTGCGGATGAACTGCAGCTCCAGCTATCAGCACTTTTCTGTGTCCTCCTACAATCTGAGGAAATACATGATGTCCTGTAGGGTCCCAGGAGAAACCAGATTGTCAATACGGCAGTGATGCACTGTATATACTGCACAATGCAGTGAACCTGTGTGAAGTCTGTGATGTATTTTCTGCCCAGAAAAAACCTCTGTACTACTAGTTGTCTCATAAGACCCAAAGATTAAATTTCATTTCGACTAGAAGAACTAGTAAACAAGTTGCTGGGAGAAAACAATGACATTTAAATGAAATCTAATGCAACTTATATTTGGAGATGATTTGTTATTGATTTGGATTCATACAAGACTTGGGACCTTTACTAAACACAAACAATTTATCTTTGATTACTGCTAAACCGCTAACTTCTGGAGTTACAAATGTTTTACCAACATGTGTAGTTTACAGATAGAGGAATGCAGTTAAAGGTTGAATATGGAACCTGTTCATTAAAAGCTATTTTTAAAAAACAAAATACCTTTCTTCTTTTTCCCTCATTTCCTTTGCCATGTCCACTGATTCATTAGGTTGTAATAAACAAAAATAACATCTAAATAAAATCCCAATAAATAAAAGTGAAAGCTGAACATTGCCGGGATTTATATGCATCCGGACAACAATACTGACTGCTTTGTTGCCAGACAGGACATTGGGGAAAAAAATAAATTATATCTGAAGTAAAATATATCAAAAAAGTTGATGGGCACAACGCTATGTTTCCATCTACCAGCCAATAGTGGCACCATTGCAGGTTGCCTAATACGGTAAATAGTCCGAGGCTGGTACTATGGAATGCTTTAGAGAGCAGGAGATTTCGTTATCGAGGAACAACCAGAGAAGATCAAAAACCAGAGTGAGTTTAGGTGAAGCTACAATAGATGGCCCCAAATAAAAAAATTTCACAGCCTCGAAAACGCACCCGGAAATGTCGAACTGGCCTCCATGGAAACTGTGTTCTGTGGTTCCAACTACAACATCCACACACTAGATGTCGCTATGGTACTATTTGTGTTCCATATACCTTTAGGTCAAACATATTTGGTGCATTTTAAAAAGTCTAATTTAGCTAAAGGCTAAACAAATTAACATGCACAAAGGTTTTTCAAACAACATGAAGGGATTCGAAAAGATTCATTTTGGGTTGAGTCACCAAAATAAAAATCCCAAGAGCAGTAAAGAAAATAGAAATATTCTCTTCCTTTCAGGTTGATAATTCACTTTTTAGACTGACTGACTGACTGATTGACAATGGCACCCCCAGAGGCTCACTGTTAGCATCAATGCTAGTTCAAGTATGGCAGTTCAGATTTCCCAGTCTCACTCTAGTCCAGATAAGAAAAATCAAACAGCAAAATCAAAATGTTTGTTATCTGGATGTTCTTTCTCCTTTCACTTTAATCTGATGATTGAGGCGATAGTGGCTCACAAACATCCTCTTCACCTTCATCTCTCTCCAAGCGCTCTTCCACAGTACACAAGATTAAACTCAGCTGTTGTGCAAGAATCCAGTTGTTCATCCACCAATAACTTCCATCAGTGTTTGTTTGTGAAACGGTGAATTTCCTACAGCGTCATACGCATGCATTTATTCCACCAACTTACAATAATGTAGATAATGATTCTTTTCAGTTCTTAATAGCTTCTGACTTGCACATCTTCTGTATCACTGCTGTGGTCTTTATAGGCAATTCTTAAAGTTTATGGGCTGTTTTTGTGTTAACATAATTTCTTTTTTTTTTGTTGTTTTAAGTGGCAGCTTTTGTATTTATTTCCTTCCTTGTTGTATCAGATTACCACAGCTGTTGCAGCAATCCATTTTCCAACATTAGAAATCAATAAGCTTTCATCTAATCACGTTTCGTTGGACGTTCTGGCTGCCTCACACTCAGCAGGACCTTGAAGTGTGTGGACAGTAATTCCACATTGTTTGGGAACTCAAACAGGCCCTAAATTTTTCCATTAATCCCCACAGTGTTTGGCAGCTTCCCAAAAAGCTTCTCTGGAGAAAGAAAAGGAAGTTTCAGAGAAGCTGTTAGATCGCACCTCTCAAATGATTGTTGTTTCTTTCTGTTTTTCAGAAATCAACTGCAGCTTCATCATTTCTTGAAAGTGCTAGAAAAGAGTCTCTTTCAACTGCATAGGCCTTTTGTTGGATGGTCAGCTATACATGTTTTTTTGTTTGTTTTATTTAGTTGGTTTTCTGCCTTCAGTGGAAATCGACGTAATACCCTTCTTATTACTTTAGGTAAAGTTTCAACTGATCTAAGCCGATAATATTTACTAACTTGAATCTCTTCACACCACTGAGTGATCAGTAGTTTTACTGACTTCTCTGATCAGGCCAACACTGATGTGGATGTCTTAACTCTGTCCTCAGCAAAATTAACGTGTATAATTTGAATTCCAACACTATGGTTTAAAATAAGTGTACAGATTCACACATTGCACTGTAACCAGGGCTTAATTTGAGCCGGATCCTGCCGGAACAAGATCCAGGAACTGTCTTATTTTGAAAGGGTGTGTTCCGGTAACTGTTTGCTAGGATCCGTTAACGGCGCCAGTTGGGATGAATAACAGCGGCATCAGTATCCCAAAAAGGCAGTATAACTTACTTCTTCTGGGCTTATCATCACTTTCTCTAGCCCTGCTTGACAATTTACACCAACCCACAGCGCTTGGTCTGGTCCGACGGTTGTGTATGTGTGTGCGTTCCAGTTTCAGTTTGGCCTCAGTGAATTCTGGTCTCATAGCACTATTTGCGTTCCGGTAACAAATTAAGCACTGACTGTAACACATTTGTTATGTGGACTCTGAAAAAATGCCAAAGAATGTAGCACTAAAAGCGCAAACTCAAACAATACTCTAAACTAGAAAAGCACTCAGCACTCTACAATATTTCCACTTGTAGTAGACATATTGTAGACATTTTGTAGAAAGTACTATGTCTGTATCCTTAAAAAAATTCCTTGATCCAGACAGTAATTCGGATCACCCCGAAAATCTAATCAATTCTTCCTTGGGTCATTTCTGACCTTTACAGAGAATTTCAGCAAAATCCATCCATTAGTTTTAGAGTTATCCTGCTAACAGACAGACAGACCCCAATGAAAACATTATCTCCTTGGCGGAGGTAATAAACAAAAACTACCTGTAGTGGAAAGCAAAACAGAAAAGAGATGAGTTGTGTTGAACCATTCAAACCATGCGTTGGAAAAATGTATACAAGAAGAAGCTAGAAATCTCAAAATATTGTGGCTGCACTGAGATTATTCTACATGAGCAAGACATTCATAAAAAAATTAAAAATAAACCTAAATAAATGATTGCTAATGCAGACATCACCCATTAGTTATGATGAGATGGAGAAAGGGGGGAATGAAATTATTGGCTGGAGTTCAGGGTGGTTTTCTATATAAATTGGACAAGCTTTGACCCCCCCAGGTATTGATGAAAGACAAAGATAATAGTGGTGGAGGGGAGAAGGATTGTGTACGGATTTGCCCTGAAACAGCTAAGGGTTGAAGGGCTTTTATAATGTGAAGTGATGTGTTATTGGGAGTAGAATAATCATGGTATTTTCCCCCAAAATTAAATTATTCTACAAGTCCTCATATTTCTGAAAATGCAACAAGTGTAAAGTAACACCCAGTCAGTGACAGGATGAATCAGAAAGTCACTGCAAAGCAGACAGTGTTTGGGTCAGAACACAGAGACATAGGAAATGTCATAGGAGAATAAAGATTGGGGGCTTTATACTTCTTTTTGTGTTTCTACTCTGAGTTGCACGTAACTTGACTCCTCCAGCATTTCTTAATGATTCACTAAATTTGGAAGGCTGATTGCTGTCTTATGTTGGTAGGACACTCTAATCCTTAATTATATATGTATGTAAACCCCTACAAATATTTCCATTCAGACAAAAAGAAGAAATTGCTAAAATACCCATGACATACCAGTCGTGACAATAACATCAACAGTAACACACTGTAGTACAAATGAAGAACGTTCTGTGCATGGTTGGATGGGGTTGGGCTGAGGGCCCTCTAGAAAGCTCAATCATTCTCTAATCTACTTCAACAACAAATGAAATAATCTCTCCTGTATTCTAAGTTTAAAACCATTCAACACAATGCAAAACGCAGCAAAACAACTCTGAACCTTCAGTTTTCTCATTCATCCTCCACCATGTCAGACATCTTATCCTCCTCCTCCAACATGGAGAGTAGCAAGTCTGTGGCAAACCATTTGTGTATGTATTTGATACCCCTGAGGTCAGACATAGTTGTCTGAGAAATTGCCTGCATTTTTATGTAAAAAGTTGTATACATTTGCGTAATAAGATGTACAAAAAGTTTGTTAAAATGTTTATAGGTTTCACTGTAAAAGGAAATCAATTTTTTTTCTGCTCTGATTTTACAGTTTTAAATCGTTTTGAGGAGGAAATAAAAAAATAAAAGCAAAAGTGCTCAATTGTACCCTGGACCCAAGGGGAAGCCCTAAAATCAGCCATGACAAAAGGGCAACCCCATCTATTTTTTTAAATACAGAAACTACGGCGTAATATTGTGTCTTATAAAATTTCTAGTCTGCTCTGAATTGTCAGAATCACATTCATACATATAACGCCTGCAGTGGGCCGTGCAGTTACCACTGAGACCTTCATAGAGCTTTGTCTAAAACAATCCACCCCTCAATAACTATTTTATGGCTATAAAAACCATCTTATAAAGTGTCCTTGTATCATAGATAGATAACTCATGTAGTCACAATAAATACCTTTACTGGAGAAACCAAACGGTGCACAAAAAAGTTGCAGCTGCCACATTCATTAAAATGTGTATCAATAATAACCTAAAAAAATAGCAAAATTTTACTCACCAAATTTTTCAATTATTTGTGCACAACATTCACCCTCCTTTCTTTCCTCTAAAAAGAGTTAACTTACTCTGTCGTACAGATTACCCACTTGTCCATCAAGAAGTCTAAATTCTGGCTTTATGAACCTTTTAGAATAAAAAATTCAGGGATTTGACTCGACAGACCTTGGTTTGATTCTTAAGAGGATTTTTTTTCTTGTATTTTTATATTCTTTTCATTTATTTATATTGTTATTACATTTTCTGTCAATCTATGTTTGATTAAAAGTAAGACTTAATTAAACCTTTGTTGATTAGCAGAAGCACCACATTTTCTTGATTAGTGTTGGATTGTTTGATTTGCTCAACAATACTCTGAAAGAATTGCTAATACTTAATTTCTGCCATCTTCTGAATTTAAAAAATCAGCCTTTTTTGCTTTGCATTTCAACAGTATGAGATGGTACTTATCAAAGATAAATGCAGAATGAGTAGCTACAATGTAACACCATGTGCTTATCAAAATACAAACTTTGTGCAACATTTACATAATTTTATAATTCGAGGGGCTTCAGCTTTGTCATGCCAATCAAGGGTGAAAAAAATCTTCACTGTTACGCATGGAACAAAAACAAATTAACAGGTGCAGGTATTATTTATGCTAATGATGAGCTCTGAACAAACCAAGCACACAGGAAGGGTTGGTTGGTGAATGGTAAAGGTGAGTTGTTTGAGAATATGGAATAAATGGTAAAATGTGGAAACTGTAAACAAGATATTTAAGAATTCTGGCATGAAAAATGAGAACTAGCATTAAAATCCATCCATCCATTCATCCATCCATCCATCCATCCATCCATCCATCCATCCATCCATCCATCCATCCCTCTTACAGATTTAGACAGATTTAAAAAAAACATTTGAGATTGATGATAATTTTGTGTATGTGGAAAATGTTTTAGATATTTGAGTTCATCTCATAAAAGATGGGAGCAAAAACAAAAGTGTTGCGTTTATTTTTTTTGTTCAAAAATAAACACCTGAACAGCAGCGAGGTTAGAACTATATTATCAACAAAATTATATTTTAGAAAAAAGATTCATAAACATGTCATTTTATTTTATAATCAGGAAAATGTTCCATTTCTTTAAATGGAAGTGGTGGGATTTACAATTTATACTGGAATAAGCCAATAGGAGAGCCTGTCATTTTGTTTTGGCTTCAACTTCCCTGTGTCTCATTCCACACATAAGATTGAAAGGACTGAGTAATTATCAGACTCAAAAGTGGCACCGTGTAAAAGTCCACAGTATAATATTTGCATATTTATCAGACTTTTGAAGGTTTGAATTGTTTTTGGGGATTATTTATTTATTTTTTTAAGTTAGCCCTGCTCTAATTAGCTGTTAGTCAAGTTAAGTTTATTTATAGAGCATTTTAATGTACAGCACGACAGTTGACCATACTGCTGTACAGCTAATCATAAAATAAGGCAAAATAGAAAATACAACAATAAACAAATAATTAAACAAAGAATAAAACTTGGAAGAAAAATACAAAAAAGACAGGCTGTAAAATCAAGATTGGAGGTGTTGATACAATCGATATCAACATCAATAACTTAAAATAGTGAGCTTGATTCTTTCATGAGAATTTTTATCAGATCCTACTAATCTAGACTCTGACTGCTGTTTGTTGCTAATAAACTGCTCTTGAATAATTCACAGAACCCTACTTTGAAAACAAATAAAACCCATCATCTGTTTCAATTTTACTTAGACTCTAATGTTTTCCAATAAATATTTCATATTTCTAGTCCTGCATCTTTTAATGATGACAATGTAGTACTCAGTTAATCAAAGTTTTGTGACTTGGTCTGTCATGTTTTGTGACAAGAACCAAAATGAATCGCATGAATCACTCTTTCTCAGATGTGTTCCCATTTGGTTTCTGCTTAATGTTCAACATCACAGCCAAAAACATTAATATCACAGATGACTGTGCAGCACTCAAAGCTCATCGGTACAAAAACAAGGTGTTAGTGTTGCATCAGCTTCCTTCTACCAGCAGAACTCACCCAGACCCTCCTGCACCACCATTACAGCCACTGTTGCCCCCAGCATGTTCTATTTTGCCAATTCCAACCTTGGGCAAGATAATAAGATGGCTCACAGACATTTTGTCAATATTTCTGTCTTGGCTCAGAGTAAGTCTCCCTAGCGTTCTGCTTACTGAAAGACATGCTGCTGATTTTTTTATTTTTAACTGTAGTCTGCTTGAGTTTGCCAAATAGGAAGAATGAACAGAGATGCAAGACTGCAGAGAGGAGAAGTGAGTTCACTAATGCAGATCAGTTTATTAAAAACAGGCACAAAGCATCTATCGAGCAGGGAGGCGTGCTGCTAATCAGCGCTCATGGTTAGTCCGGCATTATAACACTAAAAAGGAGACGATATTCTGCTCTGCTGCGGTCTTCTCTTGGGAGCAGCAGGGTTGGTTGATGCTGAGGAGCCGAGCAGATGATTGATTTTCCAGAAGGATGCTTTGAGACACTGCTCTTGGTCTGCCATCTGATTAACATTCACGGCATTATTCATGTCATGAATATACAAAGAGGCAAGGAACAAATAAATACTGACATGCATCTACAAGCTGATAAATATTAAATTGAGCACACATGGCTTCATATGTTATCATTTTATAACTTGATCATTCAAGCTGTGGGGCCCTTATCCAAGGTCTAATCGAGTGATCGAACAGGTTGAGCAGCCAAGTGAGGAAACCAAAAAACACCAAAACAGCTGCAGTTTTATTAAGTTAATTCAGTCGTGATGCTGCAATGGCCAACACTATAGATTAAAGGTTTAAAGGTTCAACTTAGAAATATATTTAATCTATACTTCGTGTAAAGCAGCATCAATCACTCAAAAGAAAAAAGCTTCATTACTGACAAAACTACTGTCAAATTTCAAGATGCCTTATTTTTAAAACATGTTTTTAATGAGTCACAAAGAAAACTACTATGCACTATGCAACAATACCACTTTTTACCAATACTTGGATCTGAGTACTTGCTGATACCGAGTACCAATGTCAATACTTCTACCATACAAAAAATACAATGAATTGGAAGACATGTTTTATTTTCTTCTCTTTTTGTTGTTGCAACAAATGAAGGTGAACTCCATAAAAAAATACAAAATTAATAAAAAATGACCACAAAAACCAAAATTTCATATGAAAAATAAACATTTTCTGTGAAATTATTGTAGCGTTTCCACATTTTAAGTATCTGTTCATGGTATCGGTTAACTAACCGACATGAGTACATCAGAAGGGTATCGACCCCGATACCAGTATCGGTGCATTCCTACTACTTACATTTAGATAAAAATCTTTCGAAAGAAAAAAAGATTGATTTTCATTCAGTACGTTTACATGCAGCCAGAGAAATTCGAATTATTGCCTTAGTCCAACTTTAATCAGACTTCTGATACGCATGTAAACGGCTCAGTCGGACTGAAATCAAACCGAACTTGAGTTTGAATAGTCCGACTAAGCTACCCAGATAATGCGATTCAAGGTCGAATTTCTCTGCATGTAAACGCTCCGGCGGCTTCGTTGAGCTAATTGGGCCGCCCCCTCAGGAAATTACGTCAACTGCAGTGCTGCGATAAAGAGCAAAACAGTAAACGAAGAAGAAGACGGCGGCTAACTCAAGCGTAAGTGGAAGATCAGTATATTTAAAATTTTACATTTTTTCACTAACGCAACTGTTTCTTTGTTTGACGCGAACCGGAAGAACGCCCCCGCGAAGGGTCGCATGGCGCCACCTACCGTAGCGGTGGTAAGCGCACTTCTTTCAATAAATCGATTTTCGAAGTGACATGTAAACTGGGATACGGCTAATCCTTAGTCTGACTTCTGCCAAAAGCTCAATTTAGATGAGCGTGTAAACGTACTGATTGTCTGTGTTACACTCAGGATTTGTATTTAGATTCCACTTTTCACAAGTAATTTGCATGTCATTCATAATGTGTTTTCCAGCTTTTAAAAAAATCCCTTGGATTAAGCTGCTACCTTTTCAGTTACAGAGTCAGATACATTTCAATTGAATTATCAAAATCTGCACATTGAAATGGCTCAATAAAAATACTTCCAAACAATTTTTCCCGTGTTTGGTATGTTTTCTGGCCTTTTTTCTGAGCCCTTGGAACCTTGTCCACCTTACACTTTCATTGTTAGGATGTTGATGTGACCTCTTCCTGCCTTCTCTACCTTTTTAAGAAAGTAATGAGCAAAATGTCAAGGATTTTCTTGAGGAAATTTTGAGTGAGAGAAGTTTAGTTTTAAGGTCACCTTTGCTGCACTTTCTGCTCGACCGGGGTCACGGCCAGAAGAAACTAACTTCACCTGTTTGCTGTTTTTCAGATTTTGACAGCTAAAATGAAATACACGGTGAACATTTTAGGGTTGTAAAGATACCTGAACAACACCTAAAATGTTTAAAGGCATGAAGGCAAAAATATGTACAAGCGTGATTTAAAACGTACAGTGTTGTTGATGCTTAAACCTGTTGTGTGCATGATTCAGAGTGAACAAACAACATCTACACAGGACTCGTGTGTGGGACTTTCAGTCTTTTGAACATTCTACTGAGCTAATTAGTCACACTGTCACCAAACAAAACCAGTCTGTCCATAATACAGTTTTGAAGTTATGAATCTGTAATTCATGCCTAACAGTTGGCTGGTTATGGTTAAATGCTTGAGTAGCACTTATTTCTGAGAGCTTCCCTCTTATAACATCAGATTGTTCTGTGAGATTTGTGTACTCTTTGATTAAAAGAGACTCTGGCTTCAAAATCCTCATTTTACGTGTCGTGATTTCATTTTCAACACAAAGAAAAATTATACCAATACAAAATAGATAGAAGAATTCTAAAAAGAAAGCAAAATAAAATAACCGAATAACTAAAACTCAGACTGTAAGAGTGACAGATAAACATTCTGACTTTGAATGAACCTTTTCAATAATAATTGAGCTCCCAGTTAGTGGTAAATAGTAATTGGCCTGTATTTGCAGAGATATTTTCTAGTTTTATACAGTGTACGACCTCAGTGTCGAGCAGTTTGTGCATATAAACGTTGTGTGTTGGTGGTCATTTGGACAGTAAACACATGTAACGGTGTTCGGTATTGATAACAGATCGGAAATGATGTAATAACGCAATTGCAATATATTAAGGTCAAATAAAGCTATGATTCAACCACAAATGAACCAGAGAACAAAACACTCAGACAAACCTAGTTACATTGGTAGAGTGGATACACTGACACATAAATAACACCATAAACACGCCAGACACGCGTGTGAGGACGTCAGGGCAACCTAGTTCCAGGCATCTGACAGTGCGTGGGAGAACACCAGAGGAGGCGTGCACGGTCAAAAAACTAGCAATAAATAATGAAATTCAGTGAGATGTGTGTATGATACCTCAAAATGTTTTGTGCATATATCTGTTGGCACTGTACATATACTGTAAGCGTATGGATTCTCTATTACACGGGAATGTGCTCAGCAGTTTTGTGTGAACCATCGTGCATATACCCTTCGTCCACTGTACTACCAGTTACATTCACTCACACACACTAATGTGCAAAATGAAGGGGCTACATGGGAGTTCAGTGTCTTACCCGAGGACGCTTCAGCATGTGGAACAGATCGAGCAACCAACCCTTCCTCCTGAGCCACAGACATCCCTATGTTAACACCCCCCCCACCTTTGCATTTTAACTGGGTTTACAGGATTTAATTTGGAATCTATGTATTTTGCTTTTATTTTATTTTAGTGTTTTTTTTATTTATATTCAAATGCAGATATAAAGAGGCACTCAAAAAGAAAACTCACTGGATGATTCTACATGTCATACTTTTTATTGTGAACAGCTGAAAGTGGAGCACATTCAACTAAAACAGAAGCTTCAAGATGCAAGATTTTTACGCAAAATGCACAAAACAATCACACAAGCAGGAAACTATTTCAAGATAAACAAGAGAAGTTAGTGTTACTGAGCAAAAACAACTTAAATATGTCAAACTTTCTTTTTCGTACAGGCCCCAGGAAAGTTGCAACTTGCGCTCGTATGAAGTCTTTTCCAGCGATAGAGAGTAAAAGTATTTCCTGCACTCAACTCAAGATGTTGTGCATGCATCTCAGAGGTTGTTAGCCAAAAGTCTGGGACTGTTACCTTTGAATCATTAAGTAAGGAGCGAGTGTTTGAAGCTCCTTGATATAATGATCCTTGGCAACTCTGAGAGTTCAAAGTAAATTGGCAAGGGTAAAAAAGACTTTTCTGTCACAGAACAAAATAGAGAAATCAGCCAGCTATGTTTAATAGAATTTTCATCAGTGCTCAACCAGTCTCTCGAATGGGTTATCTAAGATAATGGCTGCACAGGTTCATTACCTCGTTGTCAAATTAAATTTCTTTTTCTCCTCCAGGCAGATTGGATAGTGATTACAGATCTAACCAAAAGAAGGCCTCAACGTTCCTGCTCTCTGAAGAGAGCCGCAATGACAGCAAAATTAGTCTATTTCATCTGAAGACCCTCGTGAGCTGACCTGTTCACATCAGAGCAAAAATTCAAGCAAGTTGTCCGAGATGCAGTCGGACCGGTCGTCTCTGCAATCTTCTTTTATTTCTGCCTTTTAAGTGTCTTCTGCAAATCTGATTTAGCAATAAAGTGAAATAAAAACAGCTTCCTGAAATCATGTCTTGTTTTAGTGAAAACACTTAAAGTTATAAAGGTAAAAGCTTTCCACAAATCCCCCAAAACTCAGCATATCATTGCAATGTGTTTTAGTTTCAAACCAAAGCTGAACTGAAAGTCAGTTGTGCATGAAAGTTGAGTTATTGGAGCTTTGAGGGCACATCAGGTTTGAGGAGAGGCATTTTGTCAATATTCACCAACTGCAGAGCATCTCAAATATAAATCAAACTACGTCATTTTTTCCAAAACAACAAATTTACTGGATACGTTGTACTTTTAAAATCTAATTTTTATCCACTCTGACACTAATCTGTTGGCTTTGGTTAGCAAAACAACTGCCCACCCTGACAACTACCTGCTTTTGATGCAGTATTTGTATGAATTTACGGCTGGACATTTATTATAAAGACACAGTATTGTACATTATGCTGCTTGATGCTTTGATGTTCTCTAATTTCTGAAATTGTGTGAGGCAACTTTAGCTAGATTAGCTTCATTATTGCTCTTTTATTTACTTTTTGGAAGATTATTGGGTTGACAACACAGAAAGGTATTAAAAAACAAATCTGAGATGTCTGTTTGACAAAAGAAAGAAAATGAAACCCTTAGTGGTTTAAACTGCAGTCCAAATTAAAAATAAACCACAACATTTTTGTGTGAGGCTGGCCTTCAGCAGAAATGGTGTAGAAAGTGAAAGAAAGAGCTAAAGCACTTTTGAGAAACCTTCCAAAGAAGATTTTATTTCACCTTTCAAAGTTTCAGTGCTTTGTGAGTTTGATTTTAATAAAACAAGTTCTGGCTGGAGTGTTTTAGCTGCAAGATATTTAACATGTTCAAACATATTTCAGGTTCACACTGGTGGTTAGCAAATTATAGGAGTCAAATTATACCAGTGCAGAAATTCAACTGCAAAAAAACAGTGATAATATTAAAGAGTTCAAAAACACAACAGAAGAAAACTTTCTGCATTTAAATGATCCATTAAACAGGCTGTAAGTTACAGCTATTGAATTGTGATTTTATGTTTACATTTGACATATTGATTCATATTTATATATAAAACCTTAAATTAAAATTTAATCTTATGAGGTTCTTCCAAAAAGTTGCTCTGTCAAAGTTTTTGTTGACATCACATGCATCAGAAAGACAAATCATGCTGTATTAAGATTTACTATTATAGCAGGGGTGCACATAATATTTTTGGCCTGGTTCTCAGAAGAGAACCTAGGGTTGTTGCTTGGTCCTCACATTTTTAAATGTGTCTCGCTGTGTCTCTTCCGAGCTCCTCTGCTTTGTTTTTGGTTTCATCAAGCTTCAAATTCAGTCTGTTTACTTTACCTGGCTCTATATTTGTTTCAATAAAAATCCTTTAATTGTTGAAAAAATCAAGAGAAACCAGTAAAATATAAAAATACTGGTAAAAAGAAAAAACCTTCAGAGTTCAGGTTGGATTGTTTACAGGTTTGATTGTTCACTTTAATCTACATTTAACAGTTTGGTGTTAAAATTTATTAGTCAGCTGTTGGGGCTTCTGTCATTTACTGTAACTGTTTTTTGTTTTGAAATGATGAGGATGTTTGTAATGTGATGCAGTCAGATAAAAAGATACACTGGACAGTTATGGGGCATTGACTGCATATTCTATAGTGCTTTGCGCTCATTCAAAATGGCGCAGATCACAGACAAATACGCTGATACTGTTGATTAAAACAGGTGGTTTTCTGTATTTTATAGCACAAAAAGGTAGTTATACACGTCTGTACCACGATGGTCTATTTGTCTTATTCAGTGAATTTTTTCAGTTTTGACGCGATGCAGAATCCTGCAGTCAGCTGCACTGATCTGACTGACTGAAAATCCGTCACACTGGCAAACTGATACACAGAGACAGAGAGAGACGCAGCATCAGCTGATCAGCTGGAACTTTGGCGCTCTGGCTGAGAAACATATCAGTCAAACAAAAGAAGTCAACGGGATTCTTCATTTATTTGACAATGAACCGCCTCTGATTAACCTAAAAATTCCCGCAGCTCAGCCAAACCAATGTTAAGTACGCAAACGCGTGTTGCAACTTTTCATCTGGTGCGCATTTTATATTTTGACAGTGTGTGCGGACCTGCGGACCACTTATGTGCACCCCTGATTATAAGATACTGCAAAAACAATGATGACGATACATCAGTGTCTTACATATGTGTGGATTTGTTATTTATGGGGAATCTCTTAGAATAATGAAGGGTACTTACTGCATTTTCTTTACAGGAGAACAAAGTTACAGCTTCTACAGAGCTGCCTGCAGTCCAAATCTGAATCACGAGGAAAGGAACGATGACAACAATGAACAAAGACTGATGAGCAGCTGAAAGCTTGTATTCAACAATAACAGAAATAAATGTTCCTTTTAAAACTGTAAAAATATCATCCAAAATTGTAGTTTAATTGAAATGGGCAGCTCTAACTGAGGATGAATAGACCTTACTGGTGAACAGGTGAGAATACTTATCAACTAAACATTGATCTTGTTTAAATTCAGCACAAGTTTCATTCTGACTACTTTAAACCAGTACATTCTATTTTATTGCAATATTGATCTCTTTTTATCAAATTAATAACCACATGATTTAAACCACTAATATGCTACATTATGCCGAAGATCTTTGTAGAAGTCCACAAAAACTTCAACATGAACTTATATGGAATGCTCAATCTGCTTCGTCTAATGAATTTATTGATAAATTCACTTTTTTATCAGATAATTCTCACTTCAAAACACCCTTTCAGTCTCTGTTATTTAAGTGGAGATGCAAGTGCCCCAAATCATCATCAGCTTTGTCCTCCAGCCAGCCAATACCCACCGGTGAAGTTAGTGGTGTTGGTTTTGTCTGAGCTTGTTTCCAGGAGGGTCCAATGAAATCCTTCCACAAGATCAGGCCAAAATCCAAAATATTTTTTTAGAAATAAGTACATGATTAAAATATAACGTTTGAGGGTTTGCTTGCCAGCTGGCCAGCAAATTATATGTTTTTATGTTACTTTTTTTGCAAAAAGACACATTTATGCATTTATATAAAATGTGTCCATATTGAGTATTAGTGGCAGGGGCTGTATATGTATGACAGACCCACCAATGTTGGACCATTAACACAGAGCTTTGGCAATCTGTTTCAGGAAATAAAAAGAATAATTCTTGTATATCTTGGTTGGAGTGGGTGGAGAGGATTGTCAGAAATGATTTACAGTTGAAGGATACTGAAAAGAAGGTCGGAATATAGCAGAAAGCATAAAATGGCTCAGAGGTCGGAAGCAATTGTTACTGAGGTAGGTTTAGATAAAAAAGACAGTTTGGGAGAATAGGTTGGTTTGGGTATACACATGGGAGAAATTCAGGAGATGAGGCTGACAGGAAAGACGAAGGCCAAATAGAAGATTTATTAATGTGGTGACAGGAAACATGGTTGAAGCTACAGGAGACCGATGTTCTGCGGTGGTGACTTCTATAATGGGAGAGGAAGAAAAGAAGAGATAATGAAATGTGTGATGCCTTAAAAAGTTGAACTGTGACTGCACTGTGACAAGTTTCGCTTGTTTTTGATTAGATTTCTCAAAGTGGCACATTGACTGTTGATGTCTGCTGAGGAGACGATGAGCAGCAGGTTATCTGGGGGCTCAGCATGAGGGTTGCATCGTCGCAGATATCCTGATTGTTTCAAGTTTGTGAGCACACAGAGGGAGATGCCTCCACAGACTATTAGATAACTCCTGCTCTATTCTAAACACCAAACTTTTCCCAGGAGTGGAGAAGATTATAGACAAATAAACAACCTTTACTAACCTATACATGCAGGATGTGTAACAGGTGGTACTCGTGTTGCTGCTTTTTAGACAACAAAACTTGAAACAGTACAAAAATCATGCTATGGGAGAAATTTCACAACAATGATGGAGTTTGGTTTCTTAATTACCACAAATCCAAAATGTGTAATGTTGATGGCTTTAATATTATTTGTATCCTAATGCAACCTGTTTGAAACCTCCTTTCTTTTACTTTGAAGCAACAGGGACATCTAGTGGCTGGACAAATGTCAGTTTCTGGTAGAATGAGAGCAACTTGTTCCCGTTGATCAAAACAAGCGTTATTCAAAACCCAAATTTGTATAATAGATAAATAAAATCTGATTTCAACTGGTGAAGCTAAAGAAAAGCTTTTTAAATTAAGATGGACCTAATGTCCCTGCCAAATATTCAGAGGCAGCAGGTCTAATTTTGGAAGTAAATAAAGTTTAAGGTTTGCCAGATGTTTATCAAATGGCCCCAAACCTCCAAACTTTATTATAAGGATTTATAGTTTTT
Organism: Pachypanchax playfairii; assembly: GCA_006937955.1. Classification (NCBI taxonomy): domain Eukaryota; kingdom Metazoa; phylum Chordata; class Actinopteri; order Cyprinodontiformes; family Aplocheilidae; genus Pachypanchax; species Pachypanchax playfairii. Next base: position 2,556,575 of record SSNP01000060.1, read on the forward strand.
TTTTACTTGCTCTTCTATTGCAGACAATAGCAATTTATTTTTATATTTATTGAAAGGTTTCGTCCTGCTTTGAATTTATCGGTAGTCTACACCCGATTTGTCGTACGTCCCACAACGAAATATTCACTGTTCATACAGAGGAAGAATATTAAAAAGTATCTTATCTTTCTTTTTTTTTTTTTTACTTTTTTATAACGCCATGATCAGATTCTCCAGTTGGCCAATCGGAGATCAGTACAAGACAGCCTTGTTAAGAAATCCAACGTTGATTGGATTATATTTAAGTGACGTAGTGTGGAACTTAGTATTGATTGGTCACTTACCTGCCTATAGCTTACTGGAAGACGCCCCTTACCGTTTATCCAGGATTCAAGCAAGCAGGTAAAGGTACGTAACTCCGATATAGATATAAAAATATCTTTACAACTTTATGTCCAAATTATAACAAAAAAGAAATTAATTTAAGGTGTTAAATTACACATTTGTCGAGCTTCTCCACCTTTTATTATTATCCGCGTCGTGTGTTTCATGCAGTTTTCACTCTGTTCATGTTTAACTTGTTTGTTTTGCAATTCTTTTATGATTAACTTAACATGCAAGCGTTAGTTTTGTAAAATTATCTTAAGTCTGACTTTCGGCCGGGAATAAGGGGGTTTTAAAACCGCCATCGGCCTGTTTTTATAAGACTATGAGCGAAACGTGTCAAACCGCGTTATTTGAGTTAAAGTTGCGAAAACAAAACAAGTTATAGTTTCATAGAGAGCTGCAAAATTTGTAAAATAAAATGCTTTGCAAAGATTTTGCTAGAACAAACAGAATTAGATAGTTACTACGCTGCACTGTTGACAGGAAGGTTGTCAGTCACTTTGCATTCAGCCTTGTTTGAGTACAAATACAAACAACTGTACGTACATTTCTAGAATAAAAAAAGTCTGATTTCTTCACTTAAATTTCGAAGTTCCTATGATTTGTCACAATGTGTGTACTCAGTTGAAGGCTGGAAACTAGTGTCGAATCAGGAATTCCTGTAAAACCACATGGACTGAACCCTACATTTCCGTGGATTATTTATGTTATTATAAAATAATCTAAGTATAAACATAGGGTTATTGTTAACACTGTCTACATGCTTTAACACTTAAAAAAAGACTACAACTGCTTGTAATGTTCTGAAACAGATTAATTTTTTTCTATAATTTCCAGATTCAGCCATGGACCTTGTTCTAAACGTAGCTGATTATTATGTCCTCACTCCGTATGTGTACCCATCCTCGTGGCCTGAGAACTGGGCTCTGCGACAGATCATCAGCCTCTTAGTGGTCACAAACCTTGGGGCTGCTATCCTTTACCTGGGCCTGGGAGCCATCAGCTACTTTTTCATTTTTGACCACAGTCTAATGAAACACCCACACTTCTTAGAGGTATGAGGTCTGTATCATGTTATAATTGTTGTAGCGATAGATTACAGTTTAGATTAGCTCAAACCTTTAATCAGCTGGACTTTGTATCTTCAGTGCCAGTTTGTTTACCGCTGCTTCCAACATTGTCGCAGTCTTAAATTTGAGTAATAATGTATTCTATAGCTTATTATGTAGCTGTGTGTTCAACCCATGCAATATTAAAAAAGTGTCACTCCTGCATAACAAACATATGAATTATACATCGTATGTATTATTGTTTTTATGATCACACCAGTGAGTGAGGATCGCTCCAGTCTCTCTGCAATATTTCTGTACTTAAAAAGATTACTCTCTCAGTTCAGTGTTTACCTTCTTTCACACAGAAACTTCAGTTTAAACGATATGAGATGATAGAAAAAAGCATTAAGCTGCTTAAATTTGACTAAAAATGTAAAAAAAAAGGCATTTCTCTTGTATCTGTATTTTTTTAATCTCGCTGAGTAAATCCTCTGATGTGACTGAGTGTTTCCTGCATTGTTAAAGAAATATCTTTGCATTTCAAACAAATGAATGAGAAATATGCTCGAGTCATGGGCCGTTACCATTTACTATTTTTATCACGCCATCGAGTAAATCCATAAAACACTTGAATGCATGTAGGAAGGGCCCAGTCGGTGCAGGTGCATTCAATTATACTGCGTATTTTGTAAAAATCTGGTTTTAAAAGAAACATATTAGTTAAAAAGTAATACTGTAACCCGTTGAACATAAAATAGTTTGATTTATTAAATATAACACATTTTGTGTAGAACTTTTTCAGGTCAGGACAAGCTTGTAAAATTAGAATATATTCGAAAAAATCCTCTTTTTTTTTCTGTATTTTCTTCCCCATTTATTTTTTAGGGGAAGATCACCGGACATTCTTGAAAGGAAATTGCTTGACTAATCTTGATAATATTATATTTAAAAGAGGAAAAACCCCAGTTATCACCAATGTATTCCTAAGTAGTAACATTCCTTGTTATTTGTTGATTTTTGTATAGACTGCAGATAATAAACATAACAGCTACTGGCTTTAGACGCTCCATCTACCATTTCTCATCGTAAATTATAATTGTTTTTATCTCTGTGGTTATACATCATGCCACCAACGTAACACCTTAGTTGTAATATGTAAGTAATATGTTT
>SSNP01000060.1:2559172-2571329 GCA_006937955.1 Pachypanchax playfairii
AAATACATGTGGTAAAATATGCTAATCAGTTAAAAAGCGTAATAATAAATAATAATTAGTTAAAAGCTTGGTTAAAAAGGTAGGTCTTGAGCCTGCTCTTAAAAACATGAACGTTCTCTGCGGCCCTGAGGTCCTCCGGCAGCCTGTTCCAGAGGTGAGGGCCATAATAGTGGAAGGACGCCTCACCGTGAGTCCGTGTCCTGACTTTAGGGATGATAAGGAGACGGCTGCCAGAGGAACGCAGAGACCGCGAGGGTTCATATGGTAAAAGCATTTCTGAAAGATAAGAAGGCCCAAGACCATTAAGACACTTAAAAATCATTAAAAGAACCTTAAAATCGATCCTAAAACATACGGGGAGCCAGTGCAGTGATTCTAAGACCGGTGTAATGTGCTCCCGCTTCCTGGTCTTCATCAGGACACGTGCTGCTGAATTTTGTAGTAGCTGTAAACTTGAGATAGTCTTTTTGGGAAGGCCAGAAAGCAGGGCGTTACAGTAATCAATTCTGCTGGTGATAAAAGCATGCACCAGCGTCTTCGCATTGGCCCGAGAGAGAATGGGGCGGACTCTGGCTATGTTCTTTAGATGATAAAAACCTATTTTAGTTGTGTTTTTAATGTGAGGGATAAAAGTCAGCTCAGAGTCAAAAATCACGCCCAGGTTCTTCACTTGAAAAGATGGATTATTTATTATTTATTGCTTTAGACGCTCCATCTACCATTTCTCATCGTAAATTATAATTGTTTTTATCTCTGTGGTTATACATCATGCCACCAACGTAACACCTTAGTTGTAATATGTAAGTAATATGTTTTATTATTTTGTTTATGGCCTTGCACTTCTCAGAATCAAGTATGGAGGGAAATCAAATATGCAATGACCTCTCTGCCCTGGATCAGCATTCCCACAGTGGCCTTGTTTTTTGCTGAAGTTCGAGGATACAGCAAACTGTACGACAACGTCAGTGACTACCCACTGGGTGAGTCTTTCAAGCTTCTTCTTTTAGGTTTTTTTGTTTTTTCATGAATTTCTCTTGAAGTTTTTAATATTTGATGCATCTCACTGCTGGTGCTGATCTGACCTCTCTGCTCTCAGGCTGGCCGGTGCTTTTCCTGAGTATGATCTCCTTCCTGTTTTTCACTGACATGTGCATCTACTGGATTCACCGCTTCCTGCATCATAAGCTTATTTACAAGGTGTGTTTATATTTATCTTATCGTTTGTCTGTAGTCTGTGGGTTCATATCTACGCTGAAGCAGCATCAACTATTGTTTGGATGTTTTTTATAAAGTTGGTGTTAATACAGGAAATCACAAAAGTGGAACTCGTATTTAAAACAAAACTAACAGGGACATATTCTTCTCAAAAATATTAGATTTTAACTAAAAAGGAGTACCAAGTCAGTTTATTGACCATAATGTCTCTTTTGAGGAAAAACAAATGAGTGATTGATTTTACCTGCCTGTGAGACTCTCGCTCCTGCTGTGTGGGCTGTCTCCTGCACTCCAGTTAAAAATAATAAACTGGCCCTCTGATCTCTGAGAGTTGTGATTATCTGAAGAGTGTGATGCAGCACAGCCTGCAGGAAACACTGTCATGTCATCCTTTCATGTTATTGTAGTTTATAGGCTTGTCCCCTGGAGAGGAAGTGCATTGATGGTAAACGTGCTACCACTGGATTGAACCAGCTTTGTTTTATCTGGTTCTATAGTATCTAAAACCTTTTTTTCTACTGATACAAAAAGTTACCATCAGTTGGAGTTGTTCTAATTTGGTCTTTTCAAGAAGGAGAAAGAAAATACAAATAGGGATATTTGTACTCACGTCTTTAATTTGTTCTCAATTTAGTCTCCTTTTATTTGAAACTTTGTCCCATTCAGAATGTCAGATTTGTTTTTTTTAAGTTCCAATCAGCTGCAGCTGTGTTACACGAGTAACTGACCCCTCCTAAAGTTGTCTCATTCCTCCGTTCTCATGTCGACACAGTCTCTGCTTAACACTTAAACTGATTTTTTGTCTAAAGGATCATTACTTTTGTTAGACAACATGTTTATGAAACGATTAACTGCTTCATTAATGCAAGTAAGCTGATCCCTTTGCTCTGCTGTTCCTAACAGCTGTTTCACAAACCACACCACATCTGGAAGATCCCGACTCCATTTGCGAGCCACGCCTTCCATCCAGTCGACGGCTTCCTGCAGGGCCTCCCATACCACATCTACCCTTTCCTGTTCCCTCTGCACAAGGTGCTTTACCTGGCTCTTTATGTTTTCGTCAACATCTGGACCATCTCGATTCATGATGGTGACTATCGTGTTCCCAATGCTCTGGTGAGTGTCATCAATGGCTCGGCTCACCACACCGACCATCACCTCTTTTTTGACTACAATTATGGCCAGTATTTCACTCTGTGGGACCGACTGGGAGGCTCCTACAGGCACCCGTCGGCTCTGATGGGGAAGGGTCCCCTCGATCTGATCCGGAAACTTCAAGCAGAAGGAAAGTTTGGTAATGATCAAGTTAAGGATAAAGAGGAAGGGAATGGACATGCTCAGAGAAGAGTCACATGTAAGGAAGAGTAAACGTAGAGGAGTTAATTCCAGAAGGTGATCACTGCATTTATAAGGACAATGTGTTACACCTTTTATCAGTGGGGAAAAAAAACTGGCCCAAGTTCATTTGAGTTCATGTTTGCCAATTAAACATATGTTGGATTTCAATTCAGAGCATGTAACATAAATACCACTCGTCTGGTTCGAGCTACACGATGCTGTTTTCATTAGCTCGGCTGTTGTTTTACTGAAAGAGTCACGTTTGTTTTGGAAACCTGCAAATAACCAAACCGATGAGCGAAGGAGCTACAAGAAGCTGGAACTGCAGCTTGATGGTAACAAACGCTGACTGAATGAGAGCATTAAAACAGTGGAATCTTTAACAGTAATGTAAAGTTTACATTCACTCTCTTAGAGAGAGAAATTAAATTACACCATAAACTCACCTGCCAAAAGTTCCTTAAACTTAAAGTTAACTTCCTTTTAATATACGCAAATCATTTCAGATAAACTAGTATAACAGATTTTGGATATAATAAATCAGTTAGAAAACTTTTTACTAAAACGTCTGGTCAGGTAGATTATTTTTTTATAAACTAGCAATTTCTGGCACGTTAAGTGACACAACCTTGAAATTACATGGATACTCAACATATTGGATTGTTTAGAATAGTTTTAACCGTGATGGTTAAAGTCAAACTCACCCCCCAAATTAACTTTTTTTTTGTTAATTGATAAACTCTATAAATAAGTGTCTAATAGTCCTGCCTACATTTCTGGGCATTATTTTAGGGATTCTAGCACATTTTCATAAAACTATTAATTTTCTACCAAAAACTGTTAGTGGAGCGCCCTCTTCAGGTTAAAACTGCACTTTAAATCAGGTATCGCTATTGGCTAAGACCTTGTTTAAGACATGATTGACAACAAAATTTTGCTGCTGTGGAGTTGCTACCTCTGTAGCAAGGTGGAGTTGAAATAGCACCTCATTCTCTTGACATGCTGCAACATGTCAATCTCAGCCCCTGCGTGCATGTTCGCAATCAGAAAATATAGGTGGGGTTATATTTTGGCAGGGGGTGAGTTGTACTTTAAGATTTGCTCAAGGTCTCTCAGTTCAGTCATGTTTTTAGCTGCTTGTTTCGGGCCACAGCTTCACAAACCTGCTAATCTACTCAGTGATGTTGCACAACATTTCCTTAAAGCTTTTTTGAATCTCTGAACTTGAGCAATAAAGAATAGGAAAGGTGACACTTGACCTTTTAATGGTGTCAATTAATTAATAAACAAGCCCCTCCCCCCAACCAGTGGCTACAAGGGGGAAACTCATAGGAAACCAAATTTGTCAGCACCTTAATCGTTCCTGTGTCCAGTCTGTTAACCGCACATTAACTCAGAACTCTTCACTAATCCGAATGTTCGAGCCCTTCCCAGAGCGCCTCCTCGTACCGATGGATGAGGTTTACCACGTTGTATATTTTCGTTTTGTCAACAGATGGATTCTGCTTCATTTCAAGTCTTTAACTCAAGCACTGAAGCAACATGAGCAACTAATTCTATCATTTCTGCCTTTTCCTTTTGTGTTCAGTTGATTGCATTTTCAAATTAAAAGTATGTGAGTAAAGTTTGTTTTTCTCATGAATAAAAACTAAAGCTAAATCAATTTTCTTTGTCTCTTGAGCAGTTTTTTTCAGCCCCCGTCTGTGTTTCATCTCAGCATATAGAATTTATTTAGTTGTCGTAGAGATTGATCTGCTGACAGTTTGATCCAAAGTTGATTTTTATCGTAGTGTTGCACAACAATCCATCTTCATGGTCCACTTTGTTGTTTTTCCGCATGTTCTCAGCTCTGTCAGCCACATTACACAGTTTTCTTCCGCAGAAGGAAATTCTTTTGATCTTAAACATTAAAGCGGATTGAAACACACCCACTGAGCTCGCATGTCCATGAATACGTCTCCACAGTGGGGATCCCCACCTGCTGGTGAAGACCATGGTATACTTTTCTGAGCTGGATTGTCTTGCGCTTCTTACATCCAACTAAAACAACAATTTTTAGTGTCACAAAAACAAAAGCAAGTTACAAATGATGATTTAATTAGTTTGTTTTCTAATACAGACTAATTCACTTTACAAATAACATTTGTCTTTGACTTTCAAAGCGTAAAACTCAGCAGATTAAAGACTCTTAGATACAAAAAGGAATATTTGTATAGAAATATCCAGAAATAATGTCATGTGGAACAGATAATACATAACAGACTTTACAGGTTCTTTGGTTTTAGATTCATCACGGAGGATGAGGTGAAAGCTGTACAACCAAACTTTATTTTTAAAAAAAGTAGAAGCTTTACTACACATGCTCATCGGTTATCAGGGTTTCTTTCTACAGAGACTCACAGGTTGTGCACAGCATCATGTTGTTGGTAATGTCAGCAGAAAAAGAAGGGCATCCAGAGGAAGGATCGCATGGCGGCTCCTGCTGCCACGCCTGCCAGTAATCCCAGTGCAACACTCTCTGCAACTCCATCAAAGGGATCTCTTTGAACAACCACCTGGTGAGTTCCTTCAACAAAAGAACAGAGGGGGGCACATTTATATTTAATGTCTTGGCTGTCATGTTTGCCAAATTATAATGTGGGAGGGACTCGGAGGTGATGGATCAGACTGGATCAGTTTTTGATCTGCGGTTTCTGCCATTTTGACCCCTGTTTCATAATATCTTCCAGGGGTCAGTTTAGAATAGAAATACAGAGTATAGTAAAAATTCCTTTAAAAATTCTATTTCAATTAAAATAAAATAAAATATTTTGATATGCACTACATTGGCATGATGTTTACATCAACTAGCCAATAGCAGGCAGATCAGCGTTTAGGTGAGGAATTTTTGGTGCGCACAAGGGGGTCATGAGCTTGGCGCCCCAACGGCCGGAGTCGTCGTGCTGTTGTTATAGCTGCTGCATCACTGGATGTTGCTGTTGCGTTCGTGTTCCATATTCAACCTTAAATGAGTGGAAACCTCAAAAAATAATTTATTTCATGCTCTCAAAAGATGAAATACAACAATATAGGCTGATACACCTGAGTGGTTATTAGAAAAACATGTAATGAAGGAGTGAACAAAATTTCTCAAATCTTTTTAGAAAGTTGTTGTATGTGCCTCAACATATCCGTCTTATTAAACATAAATATATAATCTGAGTTCTAACAGATCACGTGAGATCCTACGATGCTGCATGAGATTCTACGTGACATTTTTTAGGATTTCATTATCAATAAGAAAACTTCTTCCTTCCTGAGATTAAGATATTCTTAGTTTAAAACTTCAGCATGACGACATGGATTTCTCCAAGGAATTTTGAGATTTAATTAAGTTTTTGAATGGCTCAATAAGATAAAAACATTTGGCAGGTTTTGTTTATTTTTTTATTTCTGAGGACTCTGAGTTCGATGTCAGAATTCACCAATCCTGAAACATTTTCCATCAACTTGCTGCTACTGTAGAGCTTATTTGCAAAAACAGGTGCGGGCACTTAAAACAATTACACTGCAGGACGAATGATGAAAATTAGCATACTTATAACTGTTATTAGTGGTAAAACTGTTTTGCATGAATAAAAAGCAAAGATTCCTTTTGTCTGTTTGTACTCCTGGTTTTAAGCACTTCATGGTGAAAGAAATTAGTGCCACATCCACCTCAATCAAGGCAGATTTTTGGAAAAATAACAGACTATAACTGTGACTTATTTTTGTTTGAGCTGTTGTCTTAATAATCCAAAGTATGCATTTACTGGATTATCTACTTATAGTTCATATTTTGTGTGTGTACAATATTGTTGCATCCACTATTTTGCATGATGGCTGTAAATATTTTAGACATAACATACCTGGTCCCGCCCCAGGTGTGATGTAGACTGTATGATAGCTGTTCAGACGGACAGCCTGGTAGGAATCATCATATGGGTCGTATGTGAATACCTAAACAAGAAGAAGGTGGGTTAAAGACCCCAAGCAAAACAGTGTGTGTATGTTTATTTACAGTAAAGATGGAGGACTCACAGGGTTTCTCCGGGTTTCAAGCAGAGTCAGTTTCCACGCTCTGAAGAAGAAATACAGATGAGGAACTGATAAACACTGTATGGAAACTAGATGTGCTAACGTGCAAAATACGTACAGAGATTCATCTTCACTGTTAGAACACAAGTTGAGTGTTGAACCGTCTCTGAGATGAACCAAAATTAGATTCTCTCTGGGATTACTTTCTGGTGGTGTCACACCTACTAACATAAAACAATTCTTACTGTCCTTATCGTTCAAATGTCTTTAAAAAGTCCCAGTTTAATTGGGAGATGTTCCTACAACGTACCTCCACATTCCAGACCAGATCGCACATCTATACATGAAGTCTTGAGGCTGATTCTTTGCTCCAGATCTCTCCTGTTGTCGTTCTTATAGAAGCAAAGACTGCCATCAATCCAGAGGTCACACCAGTTTAACTTCCACCGTTTCAGGACGGCAGCTATGAGCAGGACAGAGAAACATGAGAAACTAGTTCTGAAGATTTGTCCAGTAAGAAGATAAATATCAGATAATTAACTGAAATTCTTTATTTAACAAGAATAAAAATCATTCTGTACGATTTTTGTTTGTTGTTGTGCTTTTGGATGTAATCTTTTTTTCCTGCAGAGACATTCCCAGTGATGATTCGTAAGCCACTTAAAGACACAACCCAGGACAATTAATAGGATTATAAATTACAAAGCAGAGTTTTATAACAGGGACGGTCGTCTGTGTTTCTAGAAAATGTTTCCTTGTGCAGTTTGAAACGCAGTCGCAATGACAAACTGCATTATGGCAAAGTCAGCACTTTGTGTAACAGAAGCTCTAATAGGGCAAAGTTTCTAGGAGTAGAAAAACCAGCTGGATTACAATGGCAGATATTATAACATGTTTCAGCTGGAGCAAAAATTTGAAAAACACGAGTTCAGTTACATAATTTTTAGTTTTGGAGAGTATCCTGCTTCATACCATCGAGACCTGAAGTTTTTTTTTTTCATCTTTATGTGTTTATTGTCAGTTACAGTATTTATGTCCCAAAACTAGTTATCAACTCACAATCTATTTAACAAAATTCAAATGTCACCATCTGATTCAATAATCCTGCATTGGTTAATATGTAACATGTTAATTTTCCATTTAAAACATATTTCTTTTTTTCCACGACGTTGCATTTTAAAATTAAAAAGTGCTGCAACTTAAACACGGAGATCGAAGCTACTATTTATTATAAAGTCTCAAATTGTAATCCAGTCAATAAAAATAATGACTTGTATTCTGGTGATCTTATGTTTTAAGTGGAGCAAAAGATGTCAGATATACGGATATGCCATTACTGACGTTCATCTTTCACCATATTATGTCAACTTGCTTTATATTGTCACAGCATTGTATAATAATATATTTAGAAAGTATGAGTAGCTTAGGTTTTATTTTGTTCTCAATGCTCATGTTTACAATACACTAATTAAATCAAAACTAATTAAATTAAACCAAAGTAAAACGCTTGAAAATCAATGCATTGTTTATTTATTTTATTAAAGTAAACAACTGATTACAAATTAAAACCTGGGATAATTTAATTAAACAGGATCTCCAGTTGTTAATATTCAAACCTAAAAATGAATGTTTACTTACTTTGTCTCCACAACCAGCCTGATTTCAGGAGGGCCATGTTTCTCTGCTGCTGTCTGATTTGTTATTTTATATAGATTATAATCCAAAAGACTAAAAAAAAAAGAATTATTTTACTCTTTTGGATTTTATATAAAATCTTATTTTGAATTTCTTGTCTGGGTCTGTTGATATTCCTTCCTGGACAGGCTCTTAATCTGGCTCTCAACAGGACTGAGGTTGACTCACAGGATTGTTGTGGATTAGGAGACCACACCCCCCATCCAGTTTCATCTGGCTCATTCTTGGTTGATGTTTACTTAGACCCCCCTCCGCACAGTGCACCAAACCTTAATGAGGCTCTTTAATATTCTTGTTACAGGCTCATAAATTGAACCCAAGTGATCACCACTCATCACTGTTCTGATTTACTGCATGTTTTACAAGTTAATCCCTGCACTGAGATAACATATGGATTAACCTAACAGTCCTCAGGTCAGTAATGAGTTTTCACAAAGAGGTTGTGAGTGACATTGTTACCTTTTATAAAACAGATGAAATGGTTCTTTCTTTTGTGGGTCACCTGATTATTTATTAGGTATTTTCTTCCTTCAGATTGAGTATTTTTGAAGGTCTATTGGTATTTAGAGGTTAATTAATTGCAGATGATTTTCTTACTACAATAAGCCAGTTAAGGAGGATAGAGGATGCTTGGATAGAATTTAATGACATTTTTTATTTTTTTGTTTGCCAAAGAGTTGTTTTTACATTGTTCATGAATTATTTTACATACCTGCTATCACCAGGGTGCTGGGGTAGCTAGTGTCTATCTCCAGCAGTCATACCCTTGACAGATCATGAGTCCATCACAGGACCACTCTGAGATGAGCAACCATTCTCACACCTGGGGCCAATTTAAAGTTCCCTTGAATATCACAGGTTAGATTAAATTTGTGTTAAAAAATAATGATGTCTGTCATTTCGTTTCTGTCTTGAAACAATCATTTTTTGGGGGGGAATCTTCCAAAAGGATTGAGCAATTTCATTATGTTATACGACTGCCATCTAGTGGCCATGAATGGTTAACGTATCATAGTGTTCTGATTCAAAGTTTTATAGACTTTACAAAATTATTAAGTTCGCTAAATTTTATTGTATACAACCTATTCTTGTTAAGTATATTTTCTTTGTTATTTGATATATAAAAACATTCAAACCTATCAAAACTATCTGAAGTATGCATAAATTATCACTTTATATTACACACACACTCAAAGGAATGGCGACTGTTGTATTTCTAAAATGACATCAAACGTTTCGTTTTAGCTCTGAAGCTGTTTTGAATTTTACCTTATATACCAGATGTTTTTAAATTCAACAATCATTTCATGGTATTTATCTGTTGCTGGTTAACACAAGTGTTCATCTTCAAGAAAACTATTTTTAAAGCTAGATCAAGACATTATGTTAAACAAATAAAAGTAACAAGGTAAGGTTTGTCGGTTAATTTCAAAGTGTCATCTGATGACTGATAGATTCAGTGAAAATTAATTTTATTATTTTAATTGCTATTGAAAGAGCAGAATATTGAAGATAGAGTTTGTGTAAAAAGATAATAGAAAACAGATTTCTTTAGTTGTCCTGGTTTAAATGGGGACAGAAAGCTGTGAATATTTCCTGTATTTTGAACAGCATGTACCTATAAAATGTACAGTAGAAAACGAGTAAACCACGTCACTTCCGGTAAAGTAGGCGGACTCAAGCTGTCAAACTAACCGAAGAAAAACAAAAACAAACAACCTCGGTGGGGTTCTGGGGACGGTGAGTACAGATGTCTTAATTACTGTATCATACTGGAAATATAATTTATACTTGTCTGAAAATATGACTTGGGTTTTACAGCCACTGGTGTGTCGTTTATATTTATTTTCAGACACGCTTATCAAGGTCAGCGTTTCTCTCGCGCTGAATCGTACAAATATGCTAAATGAAGCCATCAAAATGTTGACTTTGGTTATACTACTCAGCTTTTACTTAAAATTGCATTCGCTAACAGGTATCGGTCATCAGTATCCTCTCCAGCTGCGTCGCTTGTTGTCTGTGACTTGGGGACTAGTCATAACCGTTTCGCCGACCTCCGTTTAAATAAGCGCTGATTAAATATAGAAATTACATATATTCAAATATGTGCAGCTGTAATGGTAAAATATTGACATTTTATGTATTGGCAGAGATTGATACTTTATTCGGCTATTTTTATCGGTTGAAAATGTCTGTTGTTTGACGAAAAAATAACCCCCAATAACTCAGCATCTGCTGTCTTGTAACTCCACAGTAGAGGGCAGTAGCGAGCGGTTTAAAGTTTATCTTATTGTGTTGGAAACCCACTTCCTGCCGTTTGACTGTGATCAAATAGTACAAAGTTCACATTTATGGTGCTTTTGTGACCGAGCACGTATTTTATGTAAAGATAGTTTACTTAATCTAAGGATTTCAAAAAAATGTTACTTGTCATTGAGAAGATGACCATCTTCTTGCATGTGCGAATCACACCATTAAAGCAAACTGAAAATAGTATGTGAGTTATTAACTTATTTTATTTAACTTTTTATTTAACCAGGTTCCATTGTGATATTTAGTTTTTTACAAGAGTGACCCAGCCATGAGGTCAGCAACATGAGTCACATACGAAAGTTACAGATACAGATAGCAGTTACAAATTAAATAAAGGTAGTGAATGAATTGTTTATAATTTAAGGAGCTTTAAACAATTTGGTAATTAGTATGATTCATCGGATCAAATTTAATAGTTAAAACAGTGGAATCAATTTGTCTAATATTTAAGATGAGATGAGATCAGAAATGTTCAGATAGCAAAGTTTTCCGGAACAATCAAATAATATGAGTCATTAGAACACACAATGAATAAAGGTTCTTAGATCTTTGGGGACGAGAACATGATGAATAAGATAGAACCTGGCCAAGAGCTTTATATAGCTGAGTCATCCAATCCAAAACGTTCTCAAGCTCAGGGAAGGCCACTCAGCTTTGGCATACAATTTACAGTTACTGCTCCTCCTGTTGCTTTCTTGACCTTTCCAGGAGCATGAAAGGTTATTTTATCTTTCGTCCATGTTTTGTTGATTCCAAAATCAAGTGTTTTTTTTATATAATAAAATTACCTGGTGCGTTTTACATAAATATCTCTCTTCTGCTTTTTTTTTTCCTTCTCAGGCGGGATGGAGGCATGTGATCTGATTCACTGTTGAAAACAACCTTTCCTTTGGTCTCTGCGACATCAGAGGTAAGAATCAAGGGGACTTTGTAATGAGAAACTAACTATGACAGAAACATCAAGCACAGACTGAACATGCAGTGATCGGAGACTAATACGTCTGATCAGGGTCAGAAAAAGGGAAACATCTCTAACAAATTATGACAAAATAAAAAAAAATCATGCTAATTAATGAATTAAAATTGAGTTAAACTTGAATGAACTGTGAGTTTTATAGTCATGGTAATAAAGAAAAACTAGAAAAAGCCACTGAATCAAAGGAAGTTGAATGTAAGGAAACTGATTAAGCAATAATCTTCAATAAATAATCTAAATAATCCTCCACACAGTGTTTTACCTAATTAAAAGATGGTGGGGTTAATAAGGTATAGAATCTCTTTGTTTTGAGGACATTTGAATGGCATGTAGAGCCTTTGATTTGTTAAAAACTGCATTAGCTCGAGATCTTATTGATCTTTTGATATAAAAAAAAAAAAGTGTATGTTTGCTGGATGTAAAAAATATGGCAGCTCAACATTTTTGATTTATTATTTGAAGGTCATGTCTGCATTTATTTAAATAAATCCCATTTTGCATGCATGTTGTATTGTGTCATGCAGTGTTCAAACCTTTTTGTTGCAGCTTATAATAACATTAAAA
>SSNP01000060.1:2571648-2627024 GCA_006937955.1 Pachypanchax playfairii
AAAATGTATTCAAACATTAGGTTTTATGCTTTTCTTTCCATTATTTTCTAAACCTGCTGCTTCAACACTCAGTTCCTGCTATAGTTACCTCTTTGTTCACAAGTTAAATCAATATTTAAACTGTTTTGTGGCTGGTTTTACCGAAAACGCTATTGTTTTGAAACTTATCTAAGTTGATTCTAAATGAAAAACATGTTCAGCTTTATATTAGATATCACTCTAGACGCCTCTAATGGCCATATATTATGCTGAGCAGCAACTTCAGTGCTCCGTGTTGCAGCCGTGAGTGGGCCGTTCCTTTACTGCTTTACAGCAACAGCTGTTTGTTGCAGCAGCAGCCGCCATTTGCTCCTGTAACCCCTCCTTTCCATCGGATGCGTCAGCAGCCCATTACTGCAGCAGCACGTCATACGCAGCTGATAGAGACCGCTGTAGTCAATAGAACCCTTTCCACCGCATCCGTAAGCAGCATGCGTCGAACGCGTCTCAGGAGGGACATCTCGCGGCACATACGCGGCGGTTCTATTTTTTACGCGCTACGCGTCTGAAATGCGTCACAAGTTCGACATTTTGGAAAGGGGAAGACGTCTACCTTGAAGATCGAGGTTGAAAACAGTTGAAAACAGTTTCTCACAACCTTGTTTGATTGAGGAGTGGTGAAGCAGAGACAACTGCTGAACAATGGCACTCCACTACTGGGTTTCGTAGACCCCCGCTGTAAACTTTTCCAAAACCGAAATACGCTCCAAGGGAGCAGCCCTCTGGATCTTTAAATGTCCTTCATATTTACATAAAACAGACAGAACATAAAAAACAAACCTTTTGGAGCCATGTTGTAGTTTTTTTTCTGTCTGTTGTGGTGTATACTGACGAAGTCACGCGTGATTTTGCTAATCTCGCGTGACTTCGTGCTCTTTCAATGACGGTTGCTTCCCTGCTGCTACGCGCCTCATACGCACCCGGTGGGCAGGCCAAGCAGCAGAATACGCGAGCGAGACGTGCTGCTTCAGTAACGTGCTGCTGACGCATCCGGTGGAAAGGAGGGGTAAAGGCTAGCAGTTAGCTTTTTTGGCTCACTGACCGGACTTCGCTTTTCGTTGGCATCATGTCAGAGGACTAAAAGAGTAGCAAGCAAAGACTGTTTTTATTTTGTTTCTGCACTGATAATAATCGTGCATTAAAAATAAGAAGTAAAATACGCCACCTTGTTTGACGACATCTTATCTGCAAAGCTGGTTCGAAAAATGGCCGTCTGAGACGCGGTTGTTTTTTTGACAGTTGTAATTCCGCTTTTAACCACTGTGTGGCAAAAGTGGAAAAAGTACCGCTTTAAGGGCCGTAATAAGTTTTATTATTCAGCAGGTAGACAAAAACTGATAACCTGATTTTGGCTTTTAATCGTCTTAAACTTCTACATTTTCTTAATGATGTATTGAAACAAAACCACATTTATTTATTTCTCTTTGGGGAATAATAAACAATGTTTGAATTGAATTTGAATTAATAATGTCATCATTTTTAGTAACTCCATGAATAGAATAAAACTATGTCATGTTTTCTGTGTAGATGGAATGTATTTTATTCCTTAGAGCTCCAGTGTTGAATCTAATAATATCATATCAGTGAGTTGCACCTTTACAGTGTGTGACGCATTCCTTCATTATCACCAACGCAGCCACTGTTGCTAGTTTACTTGATCTCGTGTCTGGTTATCATGTGACATGATGCTTTAAAATAATCTACATTTAAAGGGTTTTCTTTCAAGTAATATTTGGTGAGTCTGTTGAAGCATTTTACATTTGTCTTAATATTAGATACATTTGTTAAAACTCTAGAAAAATATCACTGATCTGGAGCTGCAGTGTCTTGGTTGTTAAATAGTGTATTTTTTTTATCTCTTCCTTTTCTCAGCAATAGAACAATGGACTACTCCGATGAAGAGGAGGCGCGCACTTTTGTCCAGGTCATCAGTGAGAAGTACAACCCGGAGAATTTCCCTTATGGCCAAGGAGTCGTTGTTCTGTCCAGCCCTCCAGGATCCCCCGTTAAAGGTAGGAGTCAAACTTCCAGTGCTGCAACATTCCATGTTTATCTTAAGATCAGTGTGCAAAGCTGAACAGTAAAAAATTAAACTAACTTGAGTTTTCTTTGGCCGCAGATCGCCTCTTTTTACCCAGTTTTCTGGTTCTGGATGACTGTGGAATCAGTAAAGCTGGTGACAGGTCAGATATTGCAGCTTTCTGTGGTCATGTGCTCGAGCTGGACCTGTCCTACAATCAGCTCAGCGACTGGGGAGAGGTGAGAGTCCTTCACAAAGTCCTTACAAAAATAACTCTCACAAGTAAAACAGCTGTGGTAACATGTGGAAAAAATAAGCTTTGTACATGTTTGTGGATGTTTTCCTGTTTAATAATAATTTGAGGTAGTAAATCAGCTGTTTGACACCATGATGTTGTTATATAAACAGAGCAGGAAACTACTGTTTATTCAAAGACAATTTAACAAATTATATTTACACCTAATATAATTTATTTAATCCAAACAATTTTAGGTTAAATAAAATGTACTCCTCTTGCTGCATAGATATAAACTCATGTATATAGTGACATATTCCCCTAAATTTATTTACTCAAAACTGAAACCTACTTATCCTGTTGCATATAACTTGGCTTCTGAATATCATCAAGGGGCCCAAAAATATCCAGGGTGGGCCATTTATATGGATACGCCTTAATAAAATGGGAGTAGTTGGTGATATTAACGTCCTGTTTGTGGCACATTAGTATATGTGAGGGGGCAAACTTTTCAAGATGGGTGGTGACCATGGTGGCCATTTTGAAGTAGGCCATCTTGGATCCAACTTTTGTTTTTTCAATAGGAAGAGGGTCATGTGGCACATCAAACTTATTGGTAATTTCACAAGAAAAACAATGGTGTGCTTGGTTTTAACGTACAATTTCAACACAATTTCGATCCACTCCTCACGTGTTAACCTCTTCGACATGTCAATGGCTGTGAGCAAAGGGAAACTTGTAAATAACTCGTGAAAGAATAAAGTTACGTTATTGTTTGTCTTGTGAAATTACCAATAAGTTTGATGTGTCACATGACCCTCATCTTATTGAAAAAACAAAAGTTGGATCCAAGATGGCCGACTTAAAAATGGCCACCATGGTCACCAACCATCTTGAAAAGTTTGCCCCCTCACATATACTAATGTGCCACAAACAGGACGTTAACATCACCAACCATTCCCATTTTATTAAGGTGTATCCATATAAATGACCCACCCTGTAGAATGAATGTATGTTTATTAAAACTATCTGCTTTATAATGAATAATTAATGGATAAAGGTTATTTTATACATTATCCAGATTTGTGTTTATTTTCCATGTTTGTGCTCTGACAGATTAGCACCATCGTCTCCAACATCCCTCGTCTCAACTTCCTCAATCTGAGCATGAACCCTCTAAATGGTGTGCAGCTGGAGCCCAGCATGGCTGACGTCTTCTCCAGGGTCCGCCGCCTCGTCCTCAACAACACACAAGTCAGCTGGGACACCGTTCACACGCTCACTCAACACACACCTCAGTAAGCGAGATATGTAAAGATTCCTTGTGTTTGCTGTATCTATTTGACATTTCTCCATATTTACAGTCTTTTGCACCATCATTTCCAGGCTGAAGGAGCTTTTTCTCTGCCTAAATGGCTACAACACTGTGTCTGAGTCCCAGACGTCCTGTCCATCACTGAGCCTGCTGCAGATCACAGATAACCAGCTGCAGGACTGGGGAGAAGTCAGAAAGTTTGGGCTGCTTTATCCCAGTCTGAGCACGCTGGTCCTGGCTAATAACAGTGTGAACTCTGTGGAAGACACCAAGGAAACACTGGAGCATCTGTTCCCCAACCTGCGCAGCATCAACCTCAACAACTCAGGTTTGGATTATACAGATTGTGTCTTTTTTATCTAACAAAAGAAAAAAAAAGGTTAAAACAAAACTTTACAGGAAAACTAAAACTGATTGTCTTTTTCTATTAAGGGCTTAATAAATGGGAAGACATAGAGAAACTGAATTTCTTTCCTAAGCTGGAGGAAGTCAAAGCCCAGGGTATTCCATTATTACAGTCCTATGACAGCCAAGAGAGACGGAGCCTCCTTTTAGCACAGTAAGACTATCTCTACACATCCTCAGTCTCCACACCAGACGGTATCCTATACTGTAATTATGCAAACTCTACATATTTAATGACCTTATGGGACTTCTCTCCTGCCCTCAGGCTGCCGTCTGTGATCATTTTGAATGGGAGTACAGTCTCTAATGGAGAGAGAGAAGATGCTGAGAGGTTCTTCATCAGATACTACCAGAACAGTGCAGAGCTTCCTCACAGGTGTGCTCAGGTTTACACTGTAGGATGCATGTTTTTATTACTTTTTTTTCTTTAATACCTGTAATTAACAGCATACAAATGACACCCTCCCCTCCAATTTCTGGGTTGATTTAATGTTTGACTGTGTTCAGTTCTGTGTTATTCTCACAGAAACGTGTACATTTTCTCCCCAAACTTTCCCCTTTTCTCTCTCTGTCAGTGTAAGATTTTTCATCATAGCTTAGCAATGATGCATCATTAGCAGGATAAAAGATTTTATGGGCTAAACACACAGGAGGCGACAAACAACAGCATCAGCAAAACTCATCGCAGCTGCTTTGATAATCTGACACACGGGCGGCAGCGACACAAGTCAGCGACGTGCTCTGTTCCTGGACAAATAGCAAGTCTTCCGTAGTTTTGATTGGCTGTCAGATTGGAGGGAAGTTTCGGGTAACAAAGCAGTTCAGGGGTGAAAAAAACTAGAAAATGAAGTGTCATAAGATGTTGCTGGCGTTAAGTGAAATATTACTTCTGATTTTGTTATACAAGAGACGAAAAAGACGTAAATTAGTTCAATTCAATTTTTCCTCCATGTTTTCCTGGAGATGACCAAATAGCATCCTGTCAGCTCATTGGTCAGTCAATGAAACCTCCACTGATTGGTCAGTGGACAGCGATGAAAAGTTGAACATTTTCAACTTTCTGGGATCACGTTGCACTTGTGCATGTGCACAATACATGCACAAGTGCAAAATTTCACATGCACGATTTTCGTGTTTCCCTTAACAGGAGGGAGACTTGAGATCCTCCCTTTGTAGGACATGTCTTATTGAAAATGAATGATGGAGAGACAACGTCGCCTCCTGTGTGTCGAGCCCATTATGGATATGGTGTTGAATCAGCTGGTTGAATCTGAAAATTACAAATTCCCATCACAAGCCAATTAATTACAGGATTGAAGACGGACATTTCGAGGTTCAGTGTGTTAGAAGGAACACGCTTCTATCTGTCTAATATCCCACATTAGTCAGAAGCTTGAAATGGGCAGCAGAGGCGATAACACCTGCTGAAACTTTGAGATCTCGCACTTGTGTGAGCACCTGCTGACTCGTAACAATGACAACAGTGTTTTCAGTACATTTAAAGAATGTGAAATAAGTTTGGGAATGATCGTCTTGGTTCTTGGTGGACTGCATTCCACTTAACCTCGGCAGAATTTTGGGGAGGTGTTTCTGAAGGAAGGTGTAGTCCCTGACTGGGGGGGAGACTAACCTTTGGAAGACAATGCCACCAGTCTCTCTCTGCTCAATGAACCCTTTGTGCTGCAAATTCTCTGATTGGAAAACTGATATACCAGGTAGCAGGTAGATTTTTGTTCTTTTATGTGCACACCTACACTGTCAACCTCAAACATTAAGCTGACAGATTGATTTTGGGGGATTTTGCTGGTGTTACATCGCTCCTGACCAAACACACAGATGTTAAACAATTATCACCGATTTGTTGGAGGTTTTGGGTAGCTCACGTTTTCGCTTTCTTTCGTCTCGATGTTTATCTCTGTCACTTCGTTTGATGTTTTCTTCTCTTTCACACTTATAAATGCTGGTGTTTGTGGTCCTGGTTTGGTGCCAGGTTCCCAGTGAAGGTCAGAGTTCAGGGATCGCCGTGACTTCATGTGGGTGTTATGGGGGGGGTAGGACACGCTCAGTTAGCGGCGAACACACAGCTATTTCCTTTCAGTTCATATGAGGCTTGAGTCCTGGTACTTCGGGGGTCGCGACCTTTCAGGCGAACAGTTTGGACCAGCTGTTTCCAAACGTATTTTGCCACGCACCCCCTTTTATATCCCGGCCGTGTTGATGCACCCCCAACCCCCCGCACCTTTTAAAAAAATGCCACAAGCATTTTAGTTACTGTTGAAAGGATGTTGAATTTTATCTAGGCTATATTAAAGATGGCATCTAATGATGATCTAATGATCACAATGTACTCCTGAATTTGAATTAATCTGATATTGATCTCATATTTCCTTCTTTTCTTTCCCATCTGATGATCACCCTCTTCACCTATTTTTTCCTCGTTGCCGTCTCTTTCCCTCTGCCGTCTCTTCCAGCTCATCATTTTTTTAACTCCTGCTCTTTTTCTTCTCCCAGATCCGTCGCAATTCTATCCTCTATTGCCTTTTGATTCATCACTCTCTCTTGGTTCCTCTCCTTTATCAGTACCTTTTTCTTTCAGTTTCTCAACTGACAGTTTCCCCGATTTCAGCCAGTTGAGCATATTTGCAAAAATGAATGAAGTAGAGGCCACAAGCTAGGTGTGCACATAAATTGTGAGTAGAAGAAGAAGAACTTCTTCTACACTTCATTTCTAGATGAAGTGCATTTTGAATAGTAATTTAAATTGTCATTGTTTAAAATTTTACAGAGGAAATATTTATTTACACATCTTTATTGTGTTGGGAAACAACACTGTATTTTGTAATTGTTATAATTGCATTTTTCACCTCGCGCACCCCCTAGTGGCAGCTCGCGCATCCCCTAGTGGCAGCTCGCGCACCCCCTAGTGGCACCTCGCGCACCCCCTAGTGGCAGCTCGCACACCCCACACTTAGGCAATCCCTGGTTTAGACCAAAGATGTCCAGCCAAAAATAGCTTGGAGTAAACATAAAAAAAGTTCCAGAACACGAGAAATGTGAAAAAAGCAACAAAAAAGTTAGTTGTATTGAGTGAAATGAGGATACACACAATGAGGACAATGTGAGGACAGTAGAGACAATTTCAATTTCAGGTTTGATGTTTCTGGTCGTGAAATGAACATTTAATATCAGTTAGTTAATGCTGAGAAAATACATAGTGAAGTAAAACACAAACAACAAAACTTCAGATTTTATCAACAATCTGGGCTTGTTATTGTTATTGTCTCTTTCTGCTGACATGTTACCACCTGCAGCATTGTTTGTACCATTCCCATGCTTACACCTTAAATTAAGCTTCATTCTGTTGCTAAATTACTTTTCTGAGAATGTTTTGTGCGCTGAGGCCTTGGAGGAGAATTCCCACAGTGCTCCATGAGTTTTGGCCAGAAATCTCAGGCTCGGGGACGACAGGCTTTGTGGGGGAGTTTTAGGGAGGGAAGTTGAGTTACTTTGATTGGCCCAGCTGTTACAGTCGCTTTGAAAGCACAGTCCTCTCCTCCTGAAATGTATTTATTCTTACCTGGGTACTTATCTCAAGCTTGTATTCCCCTGAGACGGCTGAGGGCTTTTCTCACGGCTAACGAGAGGCAGACAGCTCGTGTTTTTCTGCCTCTTCAACATTCGTTAACTACATTCTCTCTTAACCGAAACAATCCAAGCAGAATTAGTCATATGAAAAATTTAAATACTGCATTTCTTTCTCTTTACTCATTTATTAAATCATCACCCACTTAATTACATTGTTTAAGAACCCATATTAGAGGTTTTAGCAAAATGAATGAAATTAAATCTGTTTGATTTATTCAGTATTTTTAAGTATTTACCAGTTTTACACCCCTAAAGATTCTTCTGCTTTAGTTTGGGTTGCAAACTACATGTTTTGGGGTGTTTTCACATGTTACTGGTTTTCTTCGAATAAAATTAACTGATTCTGTTAATCTCTTAGATTGGATCAGTGTAAGAAATGTGAGCACTGTATTCCAAGTCGTTGTTGTCTTCATTCAAATGTTGGTCTGGTTTATTGATTTCATTACATTTCATTTGCATCATTGTTCAGTGAGAATTTTAAATTTCTCCTTGCTGTGTAGGATTATTAGACCCCCAAACTTGAAAAAAAAAAAAATCGTAGTTTAAAATTTAGTTGAACAACAATCTTTTATTTTGACGAGACTTGTTTACAAGAAAGAGATGTTATTAGATATTTCTAAGGTTCAAATACTACTCAGAATGAGACCCAAAACATCTGATGAGCTAAAAAGAAGACTGAATTAATAAAGTATTTTTAATGGAATTAAATAAAATTTGGTGCATGAAAGTGACGTTCTAATATGATACTAAACATAAGGTCAATCTTCCTTTTAGTTTTATCTGCACAGAAACTGTTGGAGCTATTTGACTTCTTTAGTGCTTTACTTCCACATTAAAATAATCAAACTTTCTACAAATATATTTTAATATGAAAAATTACTGTGATGGACAGGTGACCTTTCCAGGTCTAATCCCGCTACTCACTATAGAGACCAGCTTCCCGTGACCTTGAACAGGAACACGTAGGCAAAGAAAACGACTGACTGACATTGTTTATGATACTTTAATTAACCCAAAACATAAGACTAAAAAAGATATATTTAGGCAAAGTTATACAAATGTCTTTTAAATCTACTTTTCTTTGAGAAATAAATAGATGAAAAAATTAGACGGCATGTTTCACATCTGCCTAAAACTTTCTCTCTGTTCTGTTTTTTAATCTCTTAACTGTGACATGATCTCTGTTTTTTCTCAGGTACCACGTCCTTGTGTCCAAATATGGTAATTTGGCTCCTTTGGCAGAGGTTGACCTGAGCCCCCGCTGCACCATGGTAGACGTTCGCTGTGGGGACCGGGTGGAGTCAGTCAGCCTTCGTCTGGAGCAGACGGTGGGCGAGCTAAAGAAACACTTAAAAGCTCTTCTGCAGCTGCCCTCCAACGGCATTAGGCTCTTCTACATTGACAGAGAAATGTCTTCTGTTTTCGGACCTGAAGAACTGAAGTGTGGTTTCAGGGCCCTTCATTCTTACAGCATCCGGGACGGAGACGAGATTCTAGTGGTGCCCAAAGATAAAAATCGCTGCAGCTCTTCTCATCTTTGAGGCTCTAGTGTGACACTTGAGAAAGTTTATAAAAGGAACATTAACTGGAGCTTTAACTTGAGTATTTGTTGGACAAAAGCAAATAAAAGATCTACATTTTAATCTTGAATGAAAGGAACTTGTCTGACACATGTAAAGTATGCAGCCGTTTTTCCAGATTACAAATTTAATAAAAACAACGTGGTAAAATCAAGTTAAGGCTCTGGTCACAATGACCCACACAAACAGATGGGAACTCACTCCGAACGTTTTCTGGACCATTTCGTACGGCCTTCTATACGCAACTTTTCAACTATGTTCATGACCCGGTCGATGGTGTTGTCCACGAAATTCCTCGGCGTAGGGACCGCCAGTCGAATGACTTAGAGCAACCTTAGAACGACTCATTATGATTGGAGATTACTTAAATTTACTTCTAAAATTGTAGAGGATCCAATGTCTTTACAAGGACATAAAATAGACCAAGATGAAAAACTGTTTCTAGAAAATGACACTTCTCACTGAATGAGACACGATGCGACAGCTCAGCAAAGACGTTACAGTCCCTTCCGATTCGCGGTCCTGCTTGTGGAACAGAATTCTGTTCTGGTCGTAGAGGTGTACCCGTGACTGCACACACCAGCATCGCTGTCTCCTCTTCAGGTTTTTCCTGCTGCTGCAGAACGAAGGCAGCAGCTACAACCACTAGATCTTCTTCCTCTTCATCCTGCAGCTGGAGTCTCTCTGCATTATCGCCATCTTGAAAATTACAAACTTTTCCTCAAATTTCTGAACAGATGTGATGATCAAAACACAGAATTTGGAATTATTATTATTAAATTCTCAGACAAAATGTGCCAAAAGCCACACACTCTCAGAAATAGAGGTACGAGACAAGAACATTTTTGTACCTATAGGTAAATTGTTTTAAAATGTTCCCTCTGAGGGTTCAAATTGATATAAAGTACAAATTTGTACCATTTCAACTGCACCTGCAACCCTGGCCAAGGCTGGTTAATCTCAATATTATTAAGTTTCATTCATTATTTTCAGTATTATGTTTCAGAATGTTAGTTTAAGACTTCAAAACATGGTGTAATTTTACTGTTTTAGTGGAACAACTTCATAAGGTACAAAAATGGATCTGGACTACAGGGTACACCCCCAGCGACAAGAAGGGTACAAATTCTTGTCGCTGAGGGTGTTCCCTTTAGTCCAGGTCCATTTTTGTACCTTATAAAGTTGTTCCACTAAAACAGTAAAATTATGCCACGTTTTGAAGTCTTAAACCAACATTCTGAAACATAATATTACAATATTGAAAATAATGCATGAAACTTAATAAAATGGAGATTAACCAGCCTTGGCCAGGGTTGTAGGTGCAGTTGAAATGGTACTTTATATCAATTTGAACCCTCAGAGGGACATTTCTGGCCTCTTAAAGACCAATATTGTACTTTTGAGGGAACATTTAAAAAAATTTACCTATAGTTACAAAAATGTTCTTGTCTAATATCTCTATTTCTGAGAGTGTTGGATCTTCATAACAGTGACTTAAAATTGCTGTGCGTTGCACATAAGGGTATCTTAAAATCTTCCTCCAACAATGACAGCTGTAAATAGACCAGAGGAAGGTTTCGAGGCACCCCAATGAAGAATATAAGAAGAGCAGAAAGCAGAAAAACACCTAATTTTCTCAAGAATGCTTCAAGTTGCTTTTGCAAAATCAACGGCAGCCGTACCAACTTTCTAAAAATGCTGTAGGAAACTGCTCCCCTCCACAAATGTCTGCATACTCTTCATAGGAAATGGGCAATTTGTACGAACCCATCATTTGTAAGAACATTCGTGACCAGGGCTTAAAACCTATGAATTATGAGAAATTATAATTTTAATTTCAGATGAAACATTTATAGGTACAAAAGTTTTAGACTTTTCTACTGGTAAAATCTTTATTTTTTATGACTATAAAAATGCTCTAATTTATCTGAGATGTTTTAACACAAGTGCCAGAAAAAAAAGCAAAACCTAGCAAAAACGTTTATCGGATATCTGTACAGATTCAAGATCATATATAGTTAATTCTAAAAGCTAAAATAAATAAATAAAACATAAACTCCAACAAAGATCAAAATTCGGACAATCCAAAAAAGGAACTTGATTTTAAATGGAATAAATAGCAAAAATAGACATAAATACCAATCAAATCTTTTAAAATTGTTCTGCCAGTTTTCCAAATCCCTCTTCCCTCCCAGTAAAACAGTTAGAAAAAAATTAGGAAAAGTAATTGTGGATCAGATAAAAAGGGATTTATTTTACCTAAACGATTCACTTCACTTTGAATGTACCAAATTAAAACACTTGTCAAGCACTTTTTAATCAGAAGCACAGGATTCCACAGAGATTTAAAGCTGCACATTTCTGTGTTTTACACGGTTTGAACTAAGGCATTCATTTATATTTCAATAAACATTAATACATTTAATAACAAGAGAGTTTAATTCTTGCATTATGTCCAAGAATAGAAGTTTGAAAGCGTTCCATTATCTGCGTCACTTACCATGAAGCTGTGATTTTAGCCAGTCTTAATAGAGCAAAGACAAGTATTTTTACATAACCTCAAACTTTTCAGTTGCATAAAGTTGTCTTTTATGTACAGAAACAAGTAATGATTCACATTTCATTTACATTGTTTGAAAAAGTTTCTTTTTATTTTGTACTTCAGGAACAAATCTTTCCTTAATTCCTCTTGTTTCCCAGATCAGATCGTTTCATGTGACTCTAGTTACATATCCTGGGATAACCCCCGAGCTGATGCAGAAATGCCGTGTGTTTAGAGTTACCGCTCTGTCAAAACGTTGCGGAGGGAAAGATGAGACAAGTCTAAGGGTAGAAGGGTCGACGCTCGAGTTACCACAGGTCTTCTGTCTGTTGAGTCCATGAATGGACGAGCCCTCCCTCCACGCAAAGGCAGCTGAGAAGCGTTGAGACCCTTTCTGTATGGTAACCATACACCAGCTGCTGTGTCATGGAGACTTCCGCTGTGTTTAGGTTAGAATAGGTTCAACAAAAAGGATTTCTCACCAATTCACCCCTGGTCTCTTGTTTACATCCGTCTCACAGACTCAACACTTTGAGCCACAAATCTGAGAGATCCTAGAACGTTGCTCTTGAACAGTTTGAGACTTTGACACAATGTTTCTCCGTATCTGTCTGACTGGGATTACCTTCAACCACAACATAACTAGACTGGTTTAAAAGTTAACTATCTCTGAATGTAATGTGTCATAATGTGTGTGATATGTTGATGTAAAGGTCAAACTGTGGGGAAATACAGTGAAATCTTGCTATGGTGGACACTGACGGAACCAGACGTTTTGTTCGTTATGGTGGGATGTCCGCTCCAGAGGGGTGTCCGGGTGGCCTGTCATCTAGGAATGTCCGTAAACCTTTGTCATGGACATATCCTTGGTACGTCACATTATTTTATGAACTAGCGCATGGTCAAATCCCCTTCTGAATATGTCTCAACTTTAAATAATATTTAAAAGATACTTCTCCGTTTTCATTTTTTTTTTTGTTTCATTTTCGTTTCATTCACTGTCTGTTAGCGGGGTGAATTTTCACTGATTTTATTTTTTGGGCGGACAAAAAGTGTCTGTCCTGAAGAGTGGGGTGTCCGCTCCATAGGGGTGTCCACAGGGCAGGGTTTCAATGTATACACAAACAAAACAGGTCATAGATCAGATATTTACATTGTTCTGGGGAGTTGGCGATGTCTTATCTGTATAGAATCTCTTTGAAGGATGTTAGTCAGATTAGTTCTGATTGGATTGGTGAGCTAACTTCTGGTCCTACCAAGGCCAAAATCCCATACCAAGTCCAATATTGAAATAATTTGATGACATTTTATGTGGACACGATTTTATAACTATCAGTTTCACATTTTTACAGAGTGATTGATTGTTATTTGCTACTTTCAGCAGCAATAGTTTAATATCATTGCCAAAATATCCATGTAGTTTAGAATTGAACTACTTTGACATTTTTGCGATTTGACTTGTTATAAAACGTAAAGAATCTTCTGGGATCTTGACCCAAGTCACTCATTAGAATGTCAATTTGGTCAGAACTGGATCCTTAAACTGAAGTTATTCAAAGAGCTTTCCACAACTCCTAT
Source organism: Pachypanchax playfairii (assembly GCA_006937955.1). NCBI lineage: Eukaryota > Metazoa > Chordata > Actinopteri > Cyprinodontiformes > Aplocheilidae > Pachypanchax > Pachypanchax playfairii. The sequence continues at coordinate 2,585,008 of SSNP01000060.1, forward strand.
CACGTTGTGTAGAATTTGTCCTTAATTCAACTCTATAAAATTCATTTTAGGATGGAAGCAGAAATATTTGTTTGTTTGTGACAGAGTGGAGCATCTTAGCTTCTGTCAGGTTTACAGGCTTGTAAGATTTTGAGTTGTGCCGCCAGGCTTTATCAACATTTGTTGTCAAAATCCTGTAAATACCAGTGAGTTTATTTCAAAATGCTCTAATTTTGCCAAATACTAGTGTTTTCTTCACTGGTTGTTGTAGTTTACATCTGGATGTGATCAAGGTAAATATTCAGACGGAGTCAGTCACTGCTTAAAAAAATCAAATTTGAATCACATCCACAGGAGTAATGAATTTCAAAGTAAATAGCACCATAAACAGATGCTGTTTCAGAGTTTACAGTACCTTCCCTGATGATGGCTGCATGCACAGAGTAGTGACGCCAAAACACATCTACAGTATTCTCTCACATTAAAGATCATTAACATGCTTGATTGCAGGTGCTAATTCTAATTGTATATGTTCTTACTGGCAACTATATAGCGTGAACATTGATGCATGGTGTAAATTCAAGGTCAAGGAAGTGACAAATGCTCAAGTTTTTCCAAATGAGCTACATTTCTTCACATTATCAACAAAGATACAGCTTGTGTGTTAAGTCCTCTTAATATTGGATTATTTTGAGTTGAATTCCTGACATTTCAGGTGCTTTCATCACATTTTGTGGATAACATCTCTTGGACACATGGACATCTATTATAGTCTTGCATAAACAAGTAAACTTTCTGTTTCTTTTACCCAGATTCCGAGTAGTAAATAACTGGAGGTGTAATTTGAATCGTTGATCTGTGTTAAAATATGTGATGATGAGCGGGTGCGCAGAAAATTTTTGTTGTTTTTGTTTGGATTGTGGTGAACTTTTTGGTTGATTTGCAAGGTTCTTCATGTTGGATTCTGTAATTTGTTGTGTAAAATGTGTCTTTTTTTTTGTGGACATTTAAAAGTTATTGGGATTAATATAAAATATTACCCTTCATTCTCCCTTCAGTAAAACTCAATGAAAATATATTTGCAGATTTTTAAAAGTAAAAAAAAAAATGCTTCATTATACAATTTGCCTTTGGGTATTTAGTGTGCTTTTAACTTATTTTGTGGATTTTTTTTTGTGTTTTTTGTCATTTTAATTTCAAGTTTCTTACTTTGGATAAAGATGCTGTTTTTACCTCTGTTGTGTAATTGTGCTTTTACTTCCTTGAATAAAGCATTTTAATCAACCGAGCCTGTTAATTTGTGAAACTTTTATACATGAAGAGAAAATGTTAAAGTAAATCAGTTTGTTCATCACATTAAAGGTATGGTGGAGGATCTTTTTCTACCAGGTGGATCATCTAGACTATTGGTTCATCTACCTGTCAATCATTCTGGTGAAACGTCATGAACATAGTGTAAGAGAATTTTCTATTGATGCTTTTATTTTGAAGTCTGTCCAGGAGTGATCAAAAAGTTCCTGTCCAGAGTGTTAATTAAGACGCAGCCAATTTCGGACTAGATGACCTGCTCTACTACCATCATTATTTCAAAGTAATTAATAAGTGGTTGATACGCTTGGTTACAATAGTTTTCACTTCCTGTGCACGTGCACTCTCATCTCAGGTGTTTATGTGTAGCGTGTGACACACGGCAGGCAGCAAAGGTGAGCAGGACCGGTGGACCCGGAGCGAAAGGGTGAAGAGGATGGCAGGAGCAGACAGAAGGCACTGATGTGAGCTCTTTGTCATGGACGTGGGAATGATGACTGGGCGAAGAAAAGGTAGGACCTCTCCCCATTTATTTGTAAACAGAATGTGCACGAAGATAACTGTGAGTCTTGCGCATGCGCATTTTTCAAAAATGTGGTAAGGGCGGTTCTTTCCTGAAATTCAGAAAAATCCTGTTATATCTTAAATTGTCAAAAACCCCAACTCAGTGGAGCATTTAGGAAGGGTTGTCTTCTCTTTATGACGAGATGTTTACTTTATTTTGCAAGAGTTTGATCAAATTTTAGATATTAATTAGATTTTTGTGAATCCTTCCCATCAAACGGTAAAACCTTGATGTACTGGTCAGATTTTAGAACTTTAGCATGTTTACATGACATTGTTAAGCTAATATTCAGTGCAAGTGACTTCAGTTGTTTAGCCTTTAAGTTTGCCAAGCTGTCAAGTAATACGTATAACTTGGTGTGGAGCACAAACGTTAGCAGACCACTTTGGATTTGAACAGAGACGTAGGTCTTGTTTCTAAAGGGTTCTGGTTGATTTTTCTTCAAGCAAAGTTTTTGGGACTGTGCAGACTTGCACATGCTTGTATCACTCTTGGATAGAATGAGCCACGTTAAATTTAGGGGTTTAGAGGTTTTAGTACACCTGCCTTTTAGGAGGTGATGGTGTTCTGGTTTGTCAACTATTTATTGTAAAGGAAAGAAGAAGAGCTGCAAGATTTCTTAAAGAGGCCATTTCACACAAATTTCATGACTTTGTGGTTATTTCTTAAGTATTAACCTGTAATATGAAACATTTTATATTCTATAAAACATTAGGAAACACTGATTTACAGACCTTTCAATCTATCTGCGTCAAGATTCGTCACGTTTCGTGCTGCAACTCATTAATATTCATTATTCGAATTTGCTGGACTCTGATTGGCTAACAAACTAGCCTATGAGAGCAAAGTATACTGTTTCCTGCCCCGCTGTGCATGGCAACATCAGACATAGTCTCTTCCTGTTTGCTACGTCTTATGCTACAGCTTTTAGCCAGCAGCATGCTAGGCATGGTTTCAACTGCGGGAGCTGCCGAATACATTAAAAACATTTTTTCTGAGGTTTCTGTTGAATATTTTAGCTCCACAGGTGTTTTTACCTTCATAGTGGGTGTGAAAACAGGTCAACAACTTCTCTTTCAGTTTTTATCTCTCAAACTACGCAGGTGGCGATAACACCCGAGTTCGAAAGGCCTGTATCTGTTTCGTCACAACTCCTTTGTTCGTTAGTTTTCGGCAGCTCCCCCAGTTGAAACCACGCCTAGCATGCTGCTGGCTAAAAGCTTTAGCATAAGAAGTAGCAAACAGAAAGACACAACGTCTGACGTTGTCATGCACAGCGGGGCAGGAAACAGTATTCTTTGCTCTCATAGGCTAGTTTGTTAGCCAATCTGAGTCCAGCAAATTCGAATAATGAATATTAACGAGCTTCTTTCAAAGCAGCCTGACAGAACAAGCCAGAACCACCCGAATTTTAATGCAGACAGATTGAAAGGTCTGTTAATAAGTGTTTCCTGACGTTTTTTAGATATAAAATGTTTCATATTACTAGTTAATACTTAAGAAATAACCACAAAGTCCTGAAATTTGTATGAAATGGCCTCTTTAACTAAAAGTGTATTTTTTGCGAATGTGGAGCTCAGTCTGATTCTTCTTTTTCAAATAAAATAGTCACAACTCATTTGACTGTAATGCTTTCAAATTCTGTTCTTTGATTCTTTTTCAGTTTAATTTACTTTCACAGTCTCATGTGTTCAGCTTTATTTCTTTCTTCCTTTTTTTTAATTCATTAAACAAATTATTTTTGTGAGAATAAGATTTATTTTTATTGTTACAGGTAAACTTAATTCTTGTGTTTCTGATAACTGCTGAGATAAAAATCTCAGTCTCAGAGTGTTTGCTTCCATGTTAAGCAGACCGTTTCAACATCTTGAGTGAAAGACGAGGTCTGGAGTTGGACACCTCTCGTGTTACAGTCAGAATGTACAAGTGATCAACATGTACTGCTCTGTTTCGCAGACTGAATGCTTGGCTGTGGAGGAGATGTAATTCTGCAGACCTTCTCTCTTTCTGGCAGTTGAGCTGCAAAGAGTTCATTCCATATGTGTCAGGAGGGGTTGTGTTTCTGGGGCATTCTCTCTTTTACCCACATCTTCTTCTCTTCCAACAGTTTTAATCCTCTGTGGGATCTCTGTGCCACCCACAAGCATCCACCCTTCAACACACTGTGACCACTTTAAGGACCCTCTTTTTTAAGGGTTGGGTGCTGAGGAGACATTCTGCCCCTTCCAAAAATGTTATTTAAATAAAAAAAGCTAAGAACCCTAAAATACAGATTTAGATTCCCTGAAGTGCAGCATTCACTCTGTCATTTCTTTGCTCTAAGTAAAATGTTTCAATGGTTTATAACAGGCTCATTCATGAGCATCAGCTGATTAAAAATCCTTTCTTTGTTTAATTGGCAGTTCTTATCATCCTCAAATTCCCAAGCATCTAGCGCCACCATGGGGCTTAATCTAAATGTCATGACATTTATTTAATGGACTGTCCCGTCATTTGATATGTACATCCTTGGTGTGGGAAGGATATATTGCTAAGACTCTTTCTTTTATTCTGGCCATCAAGATTCGCTTATGTTTTACGTCTTTCTTCAAAGCACCCATATTTTCTTGTGTTTTTGGTGTTGTCTTTGTTGAAAATGCTTATCACACCTTGAGGGAAAATTATGTTTACCTTGGTAATCCATTCCTTTATTCTAGATTGACACAACTTTTTTTTTTATTTGAAGTAAAGTGATTTACAGTTTTAAGGACATTCTTATCATGACTTTGTTGCTTTTTCAAAGGGGACAGCATGAGGGCTTTATTGTATTGATTGTAAAGCAACTACTTCAACTTTCATTACAACTGGCGCAGGGTGAAAACGTGTTTCTTACAATTTTAAAAATCCACTGAATTGGTCAGGTAAGCTGTCTTCAGGTAGAAGTTCTGGAATAATTCCATCCGGTCTTTAACTGGAGTTATCTTTTCAAATACACTGCTTTTTTCTGGACCATTGCCTTTTAGCTGCTTTAACACAGTAACCAATGTTCTGGAGAATTCTGAGGATTGTCTTGGTGGTTGTATCTGGATATGATGTAACCTCAGACAAACAAAGGCATTCTTGTAAAGATGGCTGATGAAACAGCAAAACTACTCAGAGTGCTCGTGTTTGTTATGTGTGCAATTCTGCGTGCATGGATACGCTTAAGAGACATTGATGAAGAAGCTGAAAGGGAAATAGAAGCCTGTTTTTATACACTGCCGTTCACGTGGCATAGATATGTCATCAATGTGTGCATTCACAGTCTTCCTTGCCCCGCTCCTTATTTTCCCCACCACCCCACACCCCTCCTGCTTTCCCGGAACATTTCCTGATTGTCTGAACGCAAACACCCTACCGCGAAAAGTCCTCTCTTTGTTCCTAGGGGTGTTTCTTAGTGTTAAGGAACCTTGCCTTGATGCCTTGGTCCCACGCCGGTTGCCTAGGAGATACATCATCAGGAACCACCAAGGCGCGTTCCAATGTTTATGTGTTACCGATACGTCTGTCCTCAGTTTGTCTGTCGTTTAGCTAACTTGCCAAAGATACATAGGACGTGCCTTGATGCCCTCCCTTGGTCCAAGATTTCCCAGAATACAGCACTGTATTTTCAAAAAATGGTGGATCAGGAGCCAGCAGCAGCTACTTCAAAGGCAAAATTCCAGTTTAAATGTAACTCACCTAATTGTTGTTACCGGGGCGATACTGTATCTCGAATGCTTTTTTGGATCCAAAGCAGTTTTATGTTTGGTTAGTTGTTTTGTAGTTGCAGCTTTGATGGCTAGAAGGTACTAACTCACATTTATTGTTATTTAATTTTTATTTCCAGTTCCATGGCTGAAGGAATGCTACTATGCTACTACGATGGGAAGAATGTAAACAGAGCGAATAAGCGTGCAGCCGCAGTCACGTGAATAAGTCTGTTCTAGTGTCCTTGTAAGCAAGACGCATCATCTACCAAAATTCTGCCTTGGTAGACGAGGCGCCTTGACATTGAGAAACACCCTTGGTCTTCAGCTGCAAAAATTCCAGAAAAAGATTCCGGAAGGTTTTTTCAGACTCAAAATTACTGTTTTTGATGGTGTGTTTGAAAGGGGATTTACAGATATACAAATCCCAATCACTCTATTGTTCAAGCTGTTCTTTGTTTTTTTTTTATTTTTTTGCCACATACACATAAATCAGCTTCACGATTTATTCACAAGGTTTCTGAAGTCATTGTAAATGGTGTTTGTGGAAAAAACGCATTGCTCTTGGGCTGAAGGAGAAACACTGTTGAATCTCATTGTTTCATTGATGTAGATGTAATAAAGGGCTTGAAATTTGACAAGGAAAATATGACATATGGAACGGCATGTAAGCAAAGGTCTTTATTATGACTGTATTCAGTATTGCATAAAAAACATTTTACTATCCAATTAGAGGTCAAAAATACTAGCAGGTATTATAAATAGTTTTTAACAAACAAATAGTTTTCTTAAAAATAGAATCTATAAACTCGACTGGTGATCTTAAAATATTTGTTTGTCCTGAAAACAGGACAATTTTTTAAAATGTAGGTAAACTGCCTCCCTGTTTTGTAGTCATCCTTGAGGGAAGATTAAACATAGAGGGCTGGTAAGAGGTGGTTCTACCATCAGACCTGATCTAGCACTGGAACCACTTTAGTAGAAAAAACAAGTTTGGTTCCAATCTAGATTTGATTAAATTTGATTTTAAGAAAATCCATCTACCCAAGAATACTGACTCGAATGTATATGTCAGCATGTTGCTTTTCATTAAAACAGAGCTTAAAAGATGAATGCAGTTGCATAATATCAGTCACATTTAAAACTCTGTTGTTCAAACTGGACTTTGATGTGCAATTGGTACTTAGATCTACCTGAGAATTGCTTCATTTCATTATGATGTGGGCCTTGTGGTTTAGTGGGGCTGAACAGAGCTTATTGTTTGCTAAGGTGAAGGAGTCATTGGGGTAAGAAGGTTTTGGGTTTCTGGAAGGAGGTCCACCATTGTGAATGAAAAGGAAGAAGAGGAGGGCAGGACAGAGCCAACTGCAGGGCACAAGGAGTTGAAATAAAGTGGGCCTTTCCACAGATTAGGTTACACAACCAAACAGTGCTAAGTGGAAATTCAGTCCAGGACCTTTTTAGTCAAGGTCAAACTTGATGGATTCTTCAAAACTTATGATGCTGCAGACATTAATTCTGTTCCTGCTGCAACAAAAGTATTTCATACAATGCATGCCACCTGGAATCTGGTCTTCATGTTGACCCTCATTTTACAAATACTGTTTAACCTTTTGATGAATCCCACATTGTTGTGGAAAAATTTGGTTATGAAGGAGTTAAGTGAGTGAATTGTATTTTTAAAAATGGTTTTATTATAAAATCATACATCAAATCAAAAATATTTTTATCAATCCCCAAAGGGAAATTAAATGTTGTTGTAGCTCAGTTCTTCTTTAGGGAGCCATTCTAGAGGGTTATAGCTGTGGGCAAGAAGGATCTCCTGTTGTGGTCTGTGCTGCAGTGGATCTGAAGAAGCTTCTGACTGAAGACACTCTGTTGTTGAGTTACTGTGCTGTGAGAGGATGATGAGGGTTCTCCATGATGATTTTCATTTTCCAAACCATCTTCCTTTTGGACGCGTCACTAATGTTGTGCGTCTGTTGCGCGTTCAGTGGAAAGGAGGGGTGATGCTTTAGAGCCTCATTCTAGTGTATCGGCATTTGTCTGACTGCTCTCACAAACACAGGTGGATGCCTCCACAATCACCTGAATTAGGGACTACCTCACAAACAGATGACCAGCACAGGGGCACCACAGGGGACTGTACTCTCACCACTCCTTTTCACTCTGTCATCTCAGACTTTCAGTACAGGTCAGAGTCCTGTCATCTGCAAAATACCTCCAACATTTGCAGCAAGATGTTGAAGATCTTTTATAAGTCTGTTGTTGAGAGTGTGATCACATCTGCAGTCACCTGTTGAGGGCGGAGCAACAGAGCAAGTGACATGAAGAGGCTGAACAGATTGATAAGGAGGGCTGGTTCTGTTCTGGGGACTCCCAGGTCAATGGTCAATGAGACCATTCCTACTGAACGCAAAGCAACGCACATGACACGCATCTCAGAAGTGTAGTGTCGAGAGCATTACATTGCAGTTCTATTTTTTACACTGTACGCTTCTAAAATGTGTCAAGTTCAGCAGTTTAGTTTGGCCCAGACAGGAAATCAGGCATTCGCGAAACATAAAATATCTGGAAGTTTCAAAATAAAACGACGTGTGATTTCCGTTTGGACTATGAAAAATACATTACCTGTGACGGGCTGAAGTTCGTAGGTGGTGTGAAAATAAGCCACATACCTTCTGGGAACATATTGTCATCTTTCTCCCTGTTTTTTGCTGTGTGTAGTGATGAAATCACATCTCCTGGGACCAGCTGGATCAGGGGTGGGCAACTCCAGGCCTCGAGGGCCACTATCCTGCACATTTTAGATGTTCCCCTGTTTCACCACACCTGATTCAAATCTGCAACCTCTCAGCAAGTCCTATAGAAGCCTGTTAACGGCCTGTTCATCTGCAGCAGGTGTGGTGAAACAGGGGAACATCTAAAATGTACAGGATAGTGGCCCTCGAGGCCTGGAGTTGCCCACCCCTGAGCTGGATTTACACGTGTGAAGCGCTCCCGGTAGGAAGGGCTACTTGGCTGAGCAAAATGCTACATGCTGCCGACGTGTTCAGTTTAAAGGAGGGGAAATGTTGATCAGCTGTCTTTATAGTGATGTTGATTCATACCTCTGAGTTCCCTGACCAGAATGTCTTGAAGAGATTCATACACTGTAGCTGCAAATCTAATCTGAGAACTTGTTGATGAAGAAATCAACAAGCTGCTGTTTGGTTACACTAATCATTTGTCACTGTGACATATTTGAAGTAACCTAGAAATCTGTGAGATTGCCACTAACATCTAGAAAATATGTGAAATATTTGTCACCATTAACTTTACACATAAAAAGCCAGGCAAATAATCAGAGGCAAGCACTTCAGAACCAGAACATGGATTTCCGATGCACGTGATGACTCAGATTCCCTCCAACATAATAATAATTAAGAACCCTTGCTGTCATTTGGAGACACTTTAGAAACTACCTCAAAAATAATGATCACAACTTTTCACAATTTTGCCAGTGACATACAGACTTAGATATTTTAATTTTGGCATAGTGTCTGAAGTTTAGTTTGGTAGCTAAATGTAAATGTTTTTGACTCTGTGTAAAAGCCACTGACGAGGGTGGTTTGCAAAAGAAAAAGAGAAAGTTAGACACCACTAAACCTCAAGCAATTGCTGCACAAGTTAAAATCACCACTGGTAAGACTGAGACGGAGAACATTCCTCGCAAACTGCCTTCTGAGGTTTTTATCAGCCAGATTCGTAGTGGTGAAGAGGAGAATGTCTCTCTGACCTTTCACTGCACCTCGCCTGAGGATGAGAAAGTCTTCCAACTGGCCTCCAAAGTTAAGACAAGTAAAAGTAAGTAAACATTATGAAACAAAAAAATCCAGAAATATCAGACTGTGTTTCTGTGTTAGCTTCTGTTAAAAAATTAAAGTTGATTCTGTTGAACGATTATGAACAATTAAATAATATGAACAGTTTTTACACGTTTTATCTATTTGAAGGACCTGAGTTCTGACCATATTGACAAGCTAACAGCTACTTTAAACATGGCCAAGATAAAAAGACTGCTGCTGTGCTGAAGCATGTCCATTCTCTAAAATTTCACAGCTAATTATTTAATAAATCTTTACATTGTCATCGGTTTTGCATCACACTTCTGCATGAGTATAATCTCAACAATAAAACAACATATCTGTCTGTATACTTTTAGCTAGTTTTTAAAGACAAGTGCAGTTCGAGCCAATCGGTGAGGGCGGTTTTAGCTCAGTGTACGCAGGTAAATATATGAGGACTCTGTCTTCCAAAGACAGGTAAACCTCTATCATTCCAGGTGGCCATCAAGCACATTTCTTTGAAAGAAGTAATTGTAAAACGAGTGGTGAGTCATTTGAACAGATTGTTCAGTTAAAACCTAAAGTTTTTTTTTTACTTTGTTGATTTATTCATATGTGTATTTATGCTCTGTAGATGTGCAATGGGAAAATACACCACATCATCCTGGAGGTTGCCTCAATGTTAAAGGCTTCAGGTCTGCCTGAAGATGGTGGTAAGGGACACACAGTGTCTCTCCTGTACGTGTTGGACAGGAAGATGATGGAGAGACCCTCATGCTGCCAGGACCTGTTCAGATGTCATGTGAACACAGGTGGAAAAAAGATGCCAAGGTAAGATTTTTATTTATATATATACTAGTTGGAGTTAATCCAACGTAAATGTTCAAAAACAGATTAAATGGATGGACATGAGAAGTGGACAGATGTGGAATTTAGTTACACTGTAAAACTAGTGTCAATCATTTTACTGTGGTTCCCCGGTACCAAAACATGGTAGTTTACAACAAGATTGCAAGATATGGGAGATAAAAACATTTGTTTTCTTCATCAGAATGCACGGAGGCTTCACACGTAGTGTGCAAACATAAGTCCATTTACATTTGACCCTGAGCATGTTTAGGTCATTTCTCATGTAAATGGATCTGCTGTGTAAGAAGTTGAAAAGGTGAACAGTAACATCACCGACCATACATCTTAGTTTTGTGTTGTAATACTTTTATTTTTTACACTTACAAGTATTTTTGCACATGTTGTTTCATAAAAGTCTGTTTTGTGTATGCTTTCCACTGGGCGCGTGAGCAGCACGCAAAATCAGTGACACGTAATACGCGGCCGATAGCCACCAATAAAGTCAATCAGACCCTTTCCACTGCATGCGCGTGTAGCATCGCGAATGAGACGCGTCACAGAAGCGTAGTGTCGCGAGCATTATGTGGCAGTTCTATTTTTTACACGGTACGCTTCTAAAACGCGTCAAGTTCAGCAGTTTAGTTTGGACCAGACAGGAAATCAGGCGTTCGTACCCGGAAGTTTCAAAATAAAAGGACACTATGAAAAAATACAGTACCTGTGACGGGTTTGAGGTCCATAGGTGGTGTGAAAATCAGCCACATACCTTCTGGATACATGTTGTTGTCTTTATCCCTGCTTGTTGTTGTGTGTACTGATGAAATCACATGTGTTTTTTCCACTATTCTCATGAGATTTCGTGATCTTCCAGGACCAGCTGGATGTGACGCTGCACGAGTGATTTATGCGTGTGAAGCAGTCCCGGTAGGAAGGGATGTGCTGCTGAATGCGCGAGCAAAACGTTGCGCACTGCTAACGCGTCCAGTGGAAAGGAGCCTTGACAGTTGCACACAGACACACAAGAAAACTTCTCCAGTGGGATTGTGGGCAAATTCAGCACAAATGACAAATAAAGGAAAAAAAAAAATGCGCATATAACCTCCAAGGTGTATGTTCACTGACAGATGACGTTGCTTTGAGCATTTCACAGATTTCTCTGCAACTTGAACACTAGCAGTATATCACTGAAACCCTGGAGGTCAAACCATGGCAGGATTTCATTGACGATATTAAAAAAAATCTTAGAAACATCATCAATGTATTTTTTTAGTTGTTAAAAAATATTGACAATAATACTGAATATTATAGATTAGAATAGTTTGTGTGTAAAGAACATTTGTTTGTAACTAACTCACCTAAATCACTTCATCCACATCAAAAAACTGAGACGCTGCTATCGTTTGGCGTGAATGCACAAAATGTAGGGTAAGAGCTCAGTAGCTGAGGCAGAGGGGAGAAATGAGATTCACTCGTTATCTCACATTCGCTTTTACAAGTTGATGAAGAGTATGTGAACATTTACACAACAAGACAGGGGAGATATAAAAGCTGCTTCTGCTGAGATTCTTCTTGCAGCTTAATGTGACCCTGGGTCGGTCCTCAATCCTGAAGCTTTTCACACATCTTGCTTCTTACCTCTCCAATTACTTCTACTGTCCTCCTGCAACAAAGACCCAACTGACTGCCCTCTCCTTCCCAGACCCTATCAGCGTGCATTCACCTGAGATTTGCATGTGCTATCATTCTACCATCTATGGAAATTAAGTGTCTTGTGTAACCTTGTCATTGAAGCTGTTACTAATTAAGAAAAGAGTACTCAAAGTGTCCAAAGTGGCTCATGTTAATGTCGTAACTTTATCTATCATCGGACTTAGAAGAGAAGGATTCAGTGTGTGATCTTAGGTAGAGGGAAACTGTTTGGTGCCCTGATTTTTGTGAACTTAAACAAAAGCCACACAACAGGTGATGGTGAATCAGAGCTTATGTCTGAGTCATTCAACATCCGCCCTGGAGTCCTTACAGAAGCAGTTCAGTTCAGCATCATGCAGATGTGTTTATTTAGCACTTTTCTTGATGACCTAATATTTGAACTGCTGCCTGACATGGTGAGTGAATTGTTATGAAGCCTAGTTCAAATTTCATCATTCCAAAAAATGATAAAAGCCTCTGTGTTTCCAACATAATTCTCCACCAAAGACATATTTTGTCATCATTTGGCACATTGCTGGCATTAATGACAGATCCTGCATTCATCCCATATTAGAGCCTCTTTGTACAGTAACATTCCTTTTCTCTCTCATTTAAAACACGTCTCAAAACAGTCCTTCACTTTTATTTTTCCATTTCCTTCTCAGCATTTCTGGAAACCCCAGCCTTCCCTCTCCCCTTCTTAAACCTTGTTCTGTTTTTCATTCGCACTGATCCTGTGGTGTCCCTCCCATTGACTCACCTGCCCTCCCTTCCTTCCTCCCTTTCCCCCAAACCCTGATCTCTGATTAAGTTGAACACTATACCTGCTAAAGTTTGCACCTGCTTCATTTAGGCAAAGCTCACTGTTTCACTGTTTTTACAGAGAACCATTGAATTTTCCCCCCAGAAAACAGCACCACAAATTTAAATACAACATTTTCTGGATTTTTTTTTTAATTTTCCTCTGCTGACAATCCCGTGGAGATTGGAGCGCATCAGGACAAACAGCTGCTCTGCATTCCTCCTAATCACTTTCCCTGCCTCCATCATCACTCTGGTCCTCATCTGGATGGGACAGTGTTGTGTGGATATTACAAGGTTAGACTGCTGAGGTGCTAGATGTCCATTTTCTGAAGACAGGTGAGTGAATAATTATATCCTCATATATTTAATTAATATTTTATTCATAATCAGGAAACATCACATGGGCTTCAATAATATAAACATAGACTAACTGTTTCTCTAATATTTCTGGTTTATGAAATAACACATTTTCCTTGCCAATGTTATCAGAAAATACCAAAAAATCACTATTGCATCATAATATTATATAATGCTTGTAAGCATATTTCTAATCATCTGAAGTTTGCTCATCCCTTTAACATAAATCACTTTTAAAATCTGGAGCTTGGATAAAATGATTATAATCTCTCTGTTGGCTAAATATAATGACAGGCTAAATGAACACTTGAAGGAAAATTTAACATCACTCTAAACAGAATTTTAAGAGAGATACCGTAGTTAACACTCATCCTTTTGGATGATCCCTATCACACAAATTAAGAAAAAAAATATTACAGTTTACAAAACTTTTTTTTTCTTTTTTTTTATTGCCAGGAACAATTTATTTGTAAAATATTTTTAAGACTAAAAAAAATCTGCAAATTAATGAGTTACAGCTTTATATTGTGTTTGTTTTAAAGAGTTAATTAACTCTAAAACATTCAAACCGGTGCACAAAAATTATTACAATTAACTAAGACTAAAAAACAATCTAATTGATAAACAAATTGCCTTAAGTCTGCATTGACAAAAAAAATCACAGCATTTCTTTGATTTGCTACAATAATTTGTGTCACAATAATTTAAATTCACATTGTAGTGATAGAACTGCAACAAAGAGGAAATATTAGTGAACCATCTAATAAAATAAACAGTGGTAAAAGCAAATTTCATTAAATATCTGCCAACAAAGAGAGACAATAAAATGCTTCATCAGAAGAAATGGCTCTTTTTTTAACAGTCATAAGCTATGACATTTTGTTTCACCACCATAATTTCAGTAATATTCTTAGACTGTATGAGATGAAAATATGAGTTTAATATTTTTCTGTCAAAAACTTGAACTTTTTGGAGGTTGAATAACCAGATTTGGTCAAAAGAAAGGATTCTGTTATTGAAAACCTTCGTCAGACAAAGTTTATGTCTTAATTAACAAAATCAGAACTGGTCAGTACAAATAAATACAGCTAATGAATCCATTAGTACCTGCAGGATTAATGTATTGACTTTGAATTTTATGAGATAAATTAATTTTTGTTTAATCCATTCAAGCTAATAAAGATATGTCTTATTTTAAAGTGCTTTTATTCAAGCTGTCACTGCTTTAATGAACTCATATAGAACTTGTAATCTCAAAATTTTCTGACCAACAAACTAAATTTGGTGACTTTGAAACAATTAGGAGTAACAACAGTTCTCAGAACACTTACTTAAATTTGCTAAATGCTTGTGACGTACCATTGCATTCATTTTTTATTTCACTTGTTCCAGCACTTCAAGGAGTTTTCTTACCATTTATAAAACAATCAACTTTAAAACTACGTATATGGTGACAGCAAGACCAGCCAACTTGGCTCTGCGATCAACTTTTCCAGTTGGAAGCTTGCCGAGCCTGACACTGAACAGTCCCTATGGGCCATTGCAAGGTCTCTGGCAATTGAAACCTTCTCACTTAAAGCCATTAGTGCCCCAGTGTTTACACTCCTGTTCCTTTTGCCAACAAAGCATGGATGGATCCCAAACAGAGGTAGTAATGAGGTCCTAAGCAACTTCGCAGCTTCAGGCACTGAGACATCAGAGGGGAGTGGGCTAGTCTCATCAGCTGAGTGGAACTGAGGTACATAGAGGCCATAGTCAACTGTTTTTGGCTCACATGGGACCGTAGACAAATATGATCCTGATACATTGTTCTGAATTGCATAATGGGGCCTTTTCAGAGATCCTCGTGGGAGACCTGGGAGCCTGATCTTAAAGAAGTAACGTGGTGCTGGTTGGATGGTTCCCTCTCCCTCTCTGCTTTGTTAAACAGCCTTGTTTATGAGAGGCTGTCGTATTACTCACGTCTTCCTGCATTTCCATTAGCTGTAAAGAAAATGCAACAGATTAAGTAACATGAGTTCAATATAATCACTCTCCTCATCTTCTTTCCTTTCTTTTTAGAATGGTCTGGCCATGCTGTCCCATCATTCTCCTCCAACTCTTCAGCTTTTTTGCACAAAGTGAAGGTACTGAGATACATTTGCTACATACCTTTCTTCATCATACAGAAAAAAATATAAATTTAACAAGCATTATTTTTATGCTATTTTTCAGCTTTTACTCAGGATCTCCTTTATCCTTATGGACCGGGCCATAGGGATCTAGAAACACCAAAAATGGATGATGGGAGTTCACCCGAAATTACTTTGTTTCTCCCCTTCATTTTCTTCAACGTGCCCTATCGTTCCATATACGTAAGCCTTCTGTAGAGCAACATCCAAAATTTGCTTAGAATTTTTAAAAAAGGTTCTTTGAAAAAAACTAAACAAATAATATCTTCCTTTTGAAAATGGTTGAATTCTTACCAGATTGATGATCTAGCAGCTAGTCCTCAGCCAAAGTATGTTACCATTGTAAAATGACTTCAGTCTCCAAAAAATGTGTATTAGTTTATGCTAAACCTGCATAGCTTCATCACTTTTGCATTACATTGTAATAAACAAATCTGTGGTTATTTGCAGGCATGGCATAGCATCAACAGCAGATTGTAGCACTGACAGGAATAACAAAAACATTCTGCTGAAATAATAGTGAAAATAATGGTTGGAGAGGTTTATCAAATAGCAATCACATGAAGCACAATTATACTGGAATTGTTTTAAAAGAAAGAAATCCACATGGTTTTGGGCCCCTGGACTAGCTGCTACCTTGTCAATCTTATCAAAAGCGCTAGAATAATAACGAACCCCACTTCAGAATATCTGAACAGTCTCTTTTAAGATCATTTGTTATATAATTTAAGCTCTTCAAGAAAATCCTTTTGTTTTCTTCTCATAGGTCAACAACAATGGCGTGATCTCCTTCAATGTGCAGGTTAGCCAGTTTACACCAGAAGCTTTTCCTCTGAGTGACAGCAGATCCTTTATTGCTCCACTTTGGGCAGATGTGCACAATGGCATCCGTGGCGATGTATACTATCGAGAGACCACTGAAGCAGAAATACTAGAAAGAGCCACACAAGATGTTCGGAAGTTCTTCAAAAACATGCCCACTTTTACAGCCACTTGGGTCTTTATTGCAACATGGCACCAAGTTACCTTTTATGGAGGAAGCCAGACAACGCCGGTAAAGTTCAAACTCTGCTTAATGTTGGTTATTTATTTCCATGTGTTAAAGTCTGAGGAAATTATCTGGAAGAGTTATACACAGTTAGTAGTTCCATCAAAATCTGATACACTATGGGAATGTACCATCAGATGTGTATCATTCTGACCAGGTAAAGGAATACTTTTACTCTTTATGACTGTTTAATGAAGTCCTTGACAAGGTATTAATGAAATGCCTAAAGATAGATACATTTGGATAGAAAATAAAATGGAAATACTTGCCATAACTTTTAATGTAATTTACAAAATTACAAGAAATAAAACAAAAGAAAGTATGATGAATGTTAAGAGTTTACTCTATCATACAGTTGTGATTGCTAATATTTTTTTTTAAACAGGACTGTTCTGTTTACATTGTTTGCCACTCAACTTGATCAGGATGCTCTTGTAGGGATGAGTATTATCAAAATTGTCAGTGACTGATTAGTCAAGAAAGGAAACTAATTTTAAAAAAAAAGGATTGCTCTTCATCAGGGCACTTTTTATTTCTATTAAAATATTTTTTTCTCATGTTTGTGATTTTGAAACAATTTCCTATTGGACTTGTAGGTGAACACATTCCAGACAGTACTCATCTCTGATGGTGCATCGTTCTACAGCATGTTCAACTATGGAGAAATCACATGGAGCACAGGAACAGCCAGTGGAGGGGATCCTTTAACAGGACTGGGTGGGACAACAGCTCAGGTATTATAATCGTTTGCCAAAAATAATTTCAGAAAAGTAAAAGTCATTCTTTGAGACACAAAAATTACATAAAAAGCTATTCATCTCCAAGTAACTTACACCACTCCTATTTTTAGGCAGGTTTTAATGGTGGAGATATTGGACATTTCTTCAACCTGCCAGGATCTCGGTCAAATGATGTTGTAAATATTGAACAGACAACCAATGTAAACATTCCTGGACGCTGGTTCTTTCGTGTAGACACAGAACTGATTGATCCGGCCAATGGCTGCAGCTACAATGGCAAGTTCAAAAATGTTAACTGTCCACAACAGTCTACAGGTTCTACAGTTGAATTTAGTTCATTAATACCTCTGCATGTCTTCCTTTAACCCTGCTTAGGACGATACTACAGACGAGGGGAGATCTTCTGGTTGTCTGATCAGTGCTCACAACGATGCCGCTGCCTTGACATAAATAATGAGGTGAAGTGCATGGAGGCTCCCTGTGGGCAGTTTGAGAACTGCGAGCAGCAGGAAGGGGCCTTTTTCTGCCAGCCCACCCGTACCAGCACTTGTGTGGTCTTTGGAGATCCCCATTATCACACCTTTGATGGCTTCTTGTATCACTTCCAAGGCACCTGCTCCTACTTGTTGGCTCGGCCCTGCTGGGAGATGGTAGGACTGCCCTTCTTTAGTGTGGAGGCCAAAAATGAAAATCGTGGAGTTGCTACTGTTTCCTGGCTGAGAGACATCACAGTGGAGGTTTATGGTCACAGAGTCATGATACCAAAAGGCAGTTTAGGCACAGTCCAGGTGAGGATATAGACAATATACAGTTAATTAATAACAAATTTGTAGTATTCAACTCAATGTACAGCTCTGATTTTTCTTGTGTTTTATTTGTAGGTAGATGGCTTGGTGAAAACTTTGCCTGTTCAACTCCAGCTTGGTGCAGTAAAGGTTTACCAGTCTGGGGTTGCAGTCGCTTTAGAAACAGACTTTGGACTCTTGGTAACCTATGATGGCCAACACTATGCATCAATCTCCTTACCAAGCTCCTACTTCAACAACACTTGTGGCCTTTGTGGAAACTATAATGATGACCCTGCAGATGATCCTGTGCTTCCTGATGGCTCTCTGGCAGAAAGCGTGGTGGAGTTGGGAGGGAGTTGGAGAGCAGAGGACACAGACTGGAAGTGTACAGATGGTTGTACTCAAAACTGTAGTGTTTGTGACTCCATTTCAGAAGCCATGTATTTTCGGTCAGACTACTGTGGGTTAATCAACAAAACTGATGGACCCTTTCGAGACTGTAGAGTTGTAGTGGACCCAACTGCTTTTGTGTATAGTTGTGTATATGATATGTGTAGCTACAGGGATAACATGACCACACTATGCCATGCAATTCAGGCTTATGCTTTAGCCTGTCAGGCCCTTGGTGTCACAATACGACCTTGGAGAACTCGCACCTTCTGTCGTAAGAGTTCACACATACATTTTCATCTTTATGTATTCCTTTTGGTAATCATGCTAAACTATAATATATTGTTTTCTTTTTCTACCTTTAGCATTTTCATGTCCAGAGTTCAGCAATTACCAAGTGTGCACAAGCGCTTGTCCAGCTTCCTGTTCAGATCTCACTGCTCCCTTGTACTGTGCTCATCCTTGCACTGAGGGCTGCCAATGTGACCCTGGCTATGTTCTGAGTGGCAGTCATTGCGTACAACAAGAAGACTGTGGTTGTGAGCATAACGGCCTCTATTACCCGCTTAATGGCACTTTTTGGGCAGGCCCCAGTGGTGAGGAAGGTGACTGTACTCTCCGCTGCGCTTGTGGTTTTGCTGGAGAAATTTCCTGTTTCAATGAATCCTGTAAGGAGGGTGAAGTCTGTGTTGCTGAGTTGGGCTTGCTAGGCTGTTACCCTCGGAGGGAAGGAGTGTGCTCAGTCACCCAGAGCTCCGTGACATCCTCCTTTGATGGCACTTTCCTGTTGTTCCCAGATGATAGCTCTTACTATCTTCTAAAGCCTTGTGGTCCAATACCAGCTAATGGCTCATTGGTAGAAGTGAAGATAGGCAGGCGACTGATGAACAAAGGTCCTGCTTGGAAAAGACCTGTGATAGTTACAGTAGCTAATCTTGAAGCACAAATGGGAGGCTCAGATTTTGATACAGTAAAGGTTGGTATATTATTTCTTGATTTGTTTAGTGGATTTTACTTTTATATGATACCTCTATTCGTTAAACCTTTTTATCTCCCAGGTGAATGGTGAACCAGTGGTTCTCCCATATGTCCATCCAATGGAGACAATGATGATCTACAAAGCACCTGGAAATGCTACTGTAGTGGAATCCCGAGGTCTTATTCGTGTCCAGTACACACGCCAGGGATTCCTTAATATCTCCCTTTCTACCATCTTTTACAATGTTACTTGTGGTTTGTGTGGCGTCTTTAACAACAATGCTACAGATGACTTGCGCCTTCCCAATGGACGCCTAGCAGATAATATTGAACAGTTTGCAGAGGGTTGGAAATCAATAACTGATGACCTCACCTGTAATGGCGACTGTGATGACCTATATCGCATGTGCACAGATCTGCGTCTCTATCAAAGCCCTTGGATGTGTGGGAACATCAATGACCCAGGGAATAGCTCCTTTCTGGCATGTCATTCAGTTGTCAATCCTTCACCATTCTTCAGGAACTGCTTGTACAACATGTGTGTAAAGGAAGGAAACCGTTCAGCTCTTTGCTCTTCACTGCAGGCTTATGCCACAGCCTGTCAGGATGCTCAAATAGGCCTTGCTTCTTGGAGGAGTGCTACAAACTGCCGTGAGTAGATATCACTTTACTTGGAAGGAGTCATGTTATGTTTCATGGGACTTTCCCTTCTCATTAAAGCCATGTGTAGCTTTTTTGTATGTGTTAAATACCAGTAATGTTACAAAGCTTAAACAAAAGGGAGTTATACTCTGCAGAAAACAAATCTCCAGAAGGCCCAACAGTGTACTTCTTGTGCAGGCTTTTATGTTTTGTTTAATGCATGACTGGAAACTAGTTTGATATGTTTCAAAAATAGAATGGCTCACTTTTTTTAAAGTTATGACCAAAGAGTTGGGAATATAAGATAGTCAGAGTTTTAAAATAGATTGATTTTTCGACATTAAAATATGTATTTTTCTACATTAAAGTTAATTCATTTCTATTATTGATATCTAGAGCCTTTTAGGGCTAATATGTTATTGTTTTTATTCTAAATCAGATTAACTCAAGCTGTAATAAACCATACTAAAATTAAGTATATTTTTAGAAGGATTTTTTCATAGTTTCTTTCTCCATCCTATTGGCTTGCAAATTCTATACTTCCTATACTTCATTAGTCTAATACAAGAGCTAAACCATAAAAGTACTTTTATATGTTATACTTTCTTGTTGGTTCCTTTTAAAGAAACCATTTTACACTTCAGAGACAATGATATATTATACTGTCTTACAGTAATGGATTATTTTAAACAAGCATACTTGCTCATAAATAAGATACCTGTATAATCACCAGCATATCTAACTGAGATATTTTTGAATTGAAGTAGAAAGTCAAAATACCCGAAGGACTGTCTCTGTATTACAACAGAGAACTTTATGAGAACCTTATGTTGTGGGAAGAAAGACAAAGTACCTGTCAGAGCAGATGCACATGCACTAAAGTCAGGCCTTTAGTAATCTAAGTTTTTTGGTGCATGTTTTCCTCCTCACACCACCCACTGCTGAATATTTATTTTGTATGTTTTTTTTACTCAATTTTGGGTTTTGTTGTTAAACTTGTATTTTAGTTGTTGTCTTTGCTTTTGCTACAAATGATCTTACCTTTCTGTTTGGTTTCAGCTCTTCCATGTCCAGAGAACAGTCATTTTGAGGAATGCACAAGTGCCTGCCCTCTGACCTGTTCCAACTTGGATGAGCCTGAGGAGCCGTGCCCTCTGCCATGTCAAGAGGGATGTCAGTGTGAAGATGGCTTTGCATTGCGTGATGGCTTCTGTGTGGCCCGCAGTGATTGTGGCTGTGTGAGTCATGGTCGCCAGCTGGCTACTAATCAGACTTTCTGGACTGACTGGGAGTGCCAGGAGCGCTGCTACTGTAATGGCTCAGACAACAGTGTTTACTGTCAGCTTGCTCCCTGTCATCCTGAGGAGTACTGCCAAGAAAATGATGGCCTTTATTTCTGTCAGCCACACACAGAGGCCTTGTGTGCAGTAGCCGGATATGGGCATTTTCTGCCATTTAGTGGTGTACCGTTTGAGCTTCAGAGCTCTTGTACTCTGAGGATGGCTACCACCATTTGTGGGCGTGGAAATAGAGAGCATGGATTGACGAGTGGCACTTTTCCTCAGTTTAAACTGGCAGCTCGTAATGAGGAAAGAGACACAGGCCAGGCAATCTGGGTGAGGGGTTTTGTACTGGAGGTCTATGGGTATGAAATTGAAGTATCTCGGAGCTACAAAAACACTGTGACTGTAAGTATACAAAAAAAAAAACAAATGTACAGTACTATGCAAAAGTTTTAAATCATCATTAACATCTTTATACTATGATTCTATGGAGCCAGACCTTGATTCTTTAGACTTTTTGACAACCTCCTAAGGTTTCCCTTTTTAACTTGTTTGTTGTTTTTTCACTCATGTTCTGTTCAGTCCTTGTATCTGAATTTGACAGTGTGTGTTTAGAAAAAAATTGGAATATTGACAAAAGAAGTGCCAGGTCTAAAAAAATACATCCAGTTCCAGTATATTTTCTGGAAATTATGTTTTTAAGAAAAACGAAAAAATCCAGCAAATACCTGACAGAGAATCCAATGTCATCATCCTTCAGCTTGTCATGACAAGTTAGGAATCACTTCATGGATCCTAAAATACTGTTTTATCTCTCTCAAACTGCGCTATCTTTTATCTGTCTCAAACTGCGCTATCTTTTATATATCTTTTATAGAGTAAATTCAAGAAATGTCCCCAAGTTCAAAGAATAACATTACAACTATCAATAACATTATAATCCACAGAAAACAGATGCATTGTTGATTAGGACACCTTAAAATACTGTCTGGACCCTTGAATAAAAAAACAAACACAAAATTGTTCAATATTTTTCACAGTGCTTTTGAGAACAGCTGTGACATGGAAAGAGATAAATAAAAGTATCAACCTATTTAATGTTTTTTTTAAAACTGCCCTTTGAAAATTGTAGTTGTTATGTTTGTGAAGACATTATTTCCAATCAAGCCGATAGAATAACCAGGCAGAGGGTGAATTCCTCTTTGATTGGCTTAAGGAGGATTTAATTTCAATAGGCATCTTTTATCAGGCTGGATTTGGCTCAGACAAAACCCTGACCCTGAGCGACACTTGGACTGGGTTCACAAACCAACTAAAAGATCTGAGGAGAAATGGTGCACACTTACACAGAGAAATGTCTGCTCTCTCCATGTCTCCGTCTGTTACTTACAGACCTTTTACTGATACTGTAAGTCAAAAAGTCTGTCTTCATAGCAGCCTGGGTTTCCCCACATACCTTGAAAACATGCAAACAGGGGGATTAGAAACTTAAACTTAATGCTTGAAATAGGTTATGTAGAAGGGTTTTTTGCATTCTGGTGTAAAACAATTAAATTAGAACCAGTTTTACTCTCCATATTCAGGTCAACAAGGAGCGTTTGTATCTCCCTCTTAAGCTGG
Source organism: Pachypanchax playfairii (assembly GCA_006937955.1). Classification (NCBI taxonomy): domain Eukaryota; kingdom Metazoa; phylum Chordata; class Actinopteri; order Cyprinodontiformes; family Aplocheilidae; genus Pachypanchax; species Pachypanchax playfairii. Next base: position 2,607,753 of record SSNP01000060.1, read on the forward strand.
GTCCAGGAAAGGTCAACATCTTCACTTCAGGAATGATCCTCATTCTGGAGACGGACTTTGCCCTGAAGGTGGCGTTTGACTGGAATACTCTCCTCCTTTTGACTTTACCCAGAGATCTTTACAAGACTTCTTGTGGCCTTTGCCAGGGAATGCCTTTATTTCCACCCACCCTAACCACAACTGACTGGGGCATGACCTGGGCAGAAAGGGACACATTCTGCCAGGTAGGATGTGGAGACTCCTGTCCTCGCTGTGGCCTTGGGGAGAAGAGCATGTTAAACACTGGCCCTCTCATGGTGGCTGATTCAAATGACAATGGTGATGAGGACAATGGAGTTGCCACAGGCATACGCTTCCACATCGGAGATGGACTCTATGTGTTTGTGGAACCCGAGGCAGTGAGGCTGTGTGGGCTGATTGTGGATCGAGGAGGGGCTTTTGCACGCTGTCACAGCAAGGTGGCACCAGCATTCTTTTATCAAAGCTGCCTGCAAGACACCTGCTTGGATCAAGGAGCTCAGGATACTATCTGTAACTGGCTTCAGGTCTATGCCAGCACCTGTCAGACCCAAGGAGTGCCCGTAACTGGCTGGAGGAGTGACACACCATGTGGTGAGTGCATTCATCTATGTTTCTTCTCATGCTGTATTTGTATGCAGTTGGCAAAACATGATAATATACATGCAGTTTTAAGATTTATGCAAAAACATGTAAACAATGTATGTATGAATAATTGTGAAATGTGTTATACATTGTGTGCTTCATTTCTGAAAACAATTTTGATCCTTAAAATAAAGTTTTTACTGCACTAAATTATCCAAGAACCTGTTAACGGTCGAAGGTGACTCCAGAGATCTGAAGATCAGTCACACTACCTAGAATGCTGCTACAAATTAGTGATATCATGTTCCCTTTAAATTGCTACACTTGGTACAACACATGATTATAGAGATGGCAACCTCACAACACCAGCCTAATGATATCTCTTACAACAAGGCTCCTCCCTTTAAATATGCTGCAATCTCATTTCCAATGTTACCAGCTCAGCAACATTGTGGCTGCATTTAGCAACTTTTCAGACCCCTCTTAAAAAAGTCACTGAAGACAAATCTAGTGACTTTTTCAGCTACTACCAGGGGCTTTCATAGGCTCAGATATTATATCATATATTGTTATTACTCTTCTCAAAGATCTGTGGGTGTTGCTATGGGTCCCTTGCCTGACTCACAGTGCTTGTAGTCCCAGTCTTCAAGTAGAAGTCTCTTCTAGCTATAGTCAGACCAGAAGATGTTTGTGTCAACACATCCAAACTGCAAATGAATATTGTATGGTGCTACAAATGTAGTCTGCTTGCTGACTTTTAAGTATGTTGAGAGAGCAATTTGCCAGTGGGATTGTTTAGCAAACTCAGCAACTCAGCCTGTTTATCTCACAGCCAGGCAATAATTTTTCTCCCTTATCTCTACTGTTGCTCCAGAGAAATGAACGACAGTGCTGAAAATATCTTGCAAAGCCAGCAAGGCTGAAAGCCCCTGCTCGCTCATTGTCCAAGGACATCAGTCTTTCTCCTCATGATACCTTCATGTGAATATTTGGTTTTCAGATTCAGTTTATCCCTTTCCCTTTGAGCATTTACAAAATACAGACAGACAGTGCTGGTCTCACTCAAGAGTCAGGGCATCTCAACCCTGTTCCACCTATAGATGATTTAAAGATCATACCAGACTCAGAATCTTTGGCAGGATCACCTGCTAACCATCTGCAACTGCCAGGATTTTGGGGGTTTTATGGCCTCTAGGTGAGTCCCACTTGGTGACGATGTTGAGACATGTCAATACTTCAACATCAAGTAGTGGTTTTTCTCACTGAAGAGCTCCTGTCTGAGTGCACGCTCCCCAAAACAACATATTTATTACCCTTTATTACCCTGGGCCATGTCTCCAAGCATGCACTGGTCTACATTGTGGGCAGGCACTTGCCCAGTGCCTACTTCATGAAGGTTATTTAAGGGTGTTTCAGTGGGGGACATACTCATCTAACTACTGGGCCTCCTCCAACACATTTATCAGATTCAACTGCTTGGGTCCTAACAGCTTGTGATTTCAGTTAACTTGTCTTCTCAGCAAGGTTGTAAGACACTCAGTGTCTCAGTCACTAACCCATCAAGAATGAGAATTCCTGATAATTTTCAATTATCCTTTTGAACGTAATGACAGGTCCCCATACTGATGTGTTGTACTGAGAGAACTGATTGAAAGGTAAACAGAAAATATGGATAAAATGAATGTTCTCTGAAATTAGTTGCAAAACAAATCAAATCAAATCTACCTATCCCAACCTATAGGAGTATCTTTATATCTTTCACTAGATGTTTTTTGTGTGTGTGTGTGTTTTACATTTTTGAGAGGGACTTATAAAACAGATTTTATCAGATTTTTATTAGCCAGTTTTCTTAGGGATATTTTTGAAGTGAACTTGATTTTATTCAGGTTTGAGTAAAAAATTGTGATAGTGATACATGTTGAGGTTAGCCCTACACCCGTGTTATATGACTTATGGTAAATAGTTTAGTATGGACTGTTCAGCTCCTTTGAAGTAGAATTGTATGAAAATCTTTTGATTAAATACTATTTTATCTGTTTAAATAGCTCTTTAAACATGTTTGGAGTTTGGCAGATGAGCTATTGGGCCCAAATGGCTCTTTTAATGAGCCAAGTAAAGCCAAGACCAAATGGATTGCTGCCATCCCAAAACAACTCCAATCTCAAAACTTATAGTTACCTCCGCCAAAGAGGTAATGTTTTCATCGTGTCTGTCTGTCTGTCTGTTAGCAGGATAACTCAAAAACTAATGGATGGATGTTGATTACATTTTCATGAAAGGTTGGAAATGACCCAAAGAAACAATTGATTAGATTTTGGGGTGATCCGGATTACCGTCTGGATCCAGGAATTTTTTAAGGATACAGACATAGTACATTCTACAATATGTCCACTTGATGGAGGTCTGCGCTCTCTGAGTGCTTTTCTAGTTGTTCATGTGAACACAATTTTATCAACATTTTTAGAACTATAAATTTTCCATTACATGATTGTTTGCATGAAGTTAAACTGTTATTTACAAGAGCAAATAGCAGCAGCAGCATTTCCAACTTGGTGCAATGCTGACAGGAAAAGGTTTTTACATTTGCAGGCACTGCTGTGAAATTTTCCAGACCAGAGTATTTTGTGTTTGCAGCAATCCACTTTGCTTTGGTTAGCTGTTAACTCATCAATTCAGAATTAAACTCTATTTTTGTACTAAAGTTGTTGGAAGAGCTAGCTAATACAGATAAGATGTAAATAATTTACAAATTTTCAATGGAGACCCACTTCAGAAGATTTGAATAATCGATTTAAACTATTTTCTACAGATGTGGTACTGACATTAATATTTAGTCCTACATTCAGTAAAAAACAATAATCCTAAAATGCCAAACAGCTTCTGAGAAATACCTCTCTTAATGATACTGGAAAACTGTTAACTGAGCAAGATGACTAGCTAATGTGTTTTTCCACGTGCTTGCTTGCAGTCCTGAGCTGTCCACCTAACAGCCATTACTCTAGCTGCGTATCAGTCTGCCCACCCCAGTGTGCTCCGGCCCGTGGTCAGAGAGACTGTAGCCAGGACTGTATGGAGGGCTGCCAGTGTGACCAGGGCTACGTACTCAATGGCAAGAACTGCATTCTATCTCAGAACTGTGGCTGCTACACTGATGGGAAGTACTATGAGGTCAGAGAACTTATCATGGTTTGTTGCTTACATTAAAAAAAAGGATCAGTATAGTTTATGTTGTCTAAAGTCTTTCTTCATTGTAGCCCAAACAGCTGTTTTGGAACAGTGATTGCACCAAGCGCTGTCAGTGCATTGGACGAAACCTGATCCAGTGCGACCCAAGACGTTGTAAGGCAGAGGAAGAGTGCACTCTACGACATGGAGTTCGAGGCTGCTTTGCACGACGCTCTCAGCACTGTGTAGCTTCAGGTGGCGGAGTCTTCAGGACATTTGATGGGGCGTCGCTTCGTCTTCCAGCCTCCTGCTCGTTCGTCCTGTCTACAAACTGTCACAAGCTGCCTGATCTCTCCTTCCAGCTCATTGCTAACTTTGATAAATGGAGCACACCCAACCTTACCACCATCTCCCATGTCTACCTTTACATAAACGAGGAGAATATACTCATCTCTGGCAGCACTGTCAAGGTAAAATACAGGTTTGGCCCTTTCTGTGAGTACGCAAAGTTTCTTCTGCCAAATTTTGTTTCCTGTTTTTAGATGAGTTCAAATTGTATTTCTTTAAAAGCCAAAGAAAAGCCTTGACGTCAGTGCTGGCTCAGTGTTAATTTCTTTAAAACAACAAAAAAGAGTCATTGTTTATACAGGCAGTGTATTATCACTAATTACACAGGACAAAGAACAAAAAAACATAATAGTTAATGAATGAAAAATATTCAGGACTATTCAGTCCACAGATTCAAGACCCCTAAAAAACATCTAACCAATCAAACATTGACTCAAATACTCAAAATTGTATACTCATGTAAAACTTCAATGCATTGTCTGAGAATTCAAATTTACATTTTCAAGAGCAAGATTGTATTATATTTTAAACTAGTTGGATCAGATTGATTGTTGGTAAAAGCTTCCCTCTTCAAACATCCTCTAATCATCGAGGGTGGAAGATGTTGACTTGCAAAAATCCATAGATACATAGTTTCTTTGGGGAATGATTGCAAAGATATCCAAAAATGGGTTTGCTGTTTATTTAGCGATCTTTAGACTGCTTTTTTCCACCAGTTCCATCCATTCAATGTTATTTTTTATTAGTTTAAAAAATATGAATGCAGTCAGGTTATGTTTTTTATTATTGCCACACTGCCTCAGGACAAAACCCAGTTCATAGTTATTTCTGCTTGGATATTTATTTATTTGCTTTTCAATGTCAAGTTACTTCCTGTTGGTCAAATGCCATCTACAGTCCAAGAAGCCTTTAACAAACCAAACAAATGGATCTTATTCAAATCTCAGTTTTCATCTCAGAATACTTGAAAAAGTTCTTGCTGTCCAATTTACCAATTACCCTGCCACTAATAGCCCATTAGAGCTACTCCAGTTCTGCCTTGAGGTCGTATCATTCAGCTCTAATTGCACTCACAAAGGTAGATAATGACCTTCTGATTGCCTTAAATCCCTACGCATCCTAATCCTGCTTGATCTACGTGAGCCATTAACCACAACATTCTCTGGAGTGGCCTGGAAACTATGTTGGCATTCGTTTAAATCCACTGAAGTGGTTCCGATGATATTCACCAGAACACTGTGTAATCACGGCACCATCTCAGATTGTCCTAATCCTTTTCTCATTTCTTATCTGTGAATCAGACTGCTGCCATTCAGTGACACTTAAATAAATCACTCTACAGAGATGACAGTGAAAATTGATATCTTTGCCTGAGGTGATGGAGGATTTAGAGAGTCTAAACATAAACACCACTAATTTGTTTTTGAGTATCAGAAAGAAAAAAATGCAGAACTCTTCCTTTGTGATGGTGTTGTCAAATGCCACCACTTAGATTGTTAATCTGATTGCAAAAGCTTTTAAAAACATGAGAAAAATTTGGATCTTTAAGTTACTATTTTCCAGTAACACATATAACTTTGACTTCTTAACACACTCAACATGAAAACAAGTTTATCTTCTCATTTATACCTTCTCTGTAGTAGTTTGTTTGGACAGAAGAAAAAGAGATTTGCACTAAGAGGCAAAAGCGTTTGACTGTTGTCTTGTGTGACAACACAATTTATTTAGTTGGCAATGCAATGTAAACATCTATGGGGTGTTTACAACCACAAAAAATAGAATGTAAAGGTAATTAATTGACTGACTGCATGAAATTCAACTAAAAGCATAACACATATGAGTTAAAATACAAAAGTTGGTTGCAAGCATTTATGTTGTGATCACATCATGTCTTATTCCAGAAGTCTTAGTCTCCTTGTCCTTCTAGGTCAATGGTACACCAGTGTCAGTGCCATTTCTAACAGGGCTGATGACACGTCTGTCCACATCTGAAGGCTTCATAGTCATCGACACACCGCAGGACATTCAGGTTCGGTACAACCGCTTCAACACTCTCAGTATCACAATGGGCCAGCGACTTCAGAACAAGGTGTGTGGCCTTTGTGGGAACTTCAATGGGGACCCGAGCGATGACTACATCACCTCCAGGGGCAAGCCGGCTGTCAGTGCCTTGGAACTGGCCCAGAGCTGGAAGACCAACGGCATGCAGAACAGGTAAAAAAGCTCACAGACAAGGTGGAATTCACTAAAAAAATGATCTTTAAACTTTTTATAGATCTTCACTCAAGGTAATTTTATCCTTTTGAAAGGGGATCAGCCCCTTCGTCACAACTGTACATAAAGGAATAGTCATCAAATCCTCCACCTCTCTCGATCCTGCAAGATGTAACTTCTGCAAATACACACTCACCTGGATTTTCTGTCCCTGCTTGGGTCATGGAGGGACTGGTGGGAGAACTGTTAAAACCTGGTCAGGCTGTCAGTCCATGACAGGGTCACACACATAGGGCCTTTTTAGGAAACCGTTGTCCTCTCAGAACAGATAAGCATGCCCAAGGAGAAAATGCAGACTCCAAATAGAGATGCCCCAGCTGAGTTTAGAGCCTAGGATCCTGTGTAGGTTTGCAGGGGGGCTGGTGCCAATCTCCAAAAGTACAATTTTCTCATTGGATTTCTCTTTTTGTCTTTTAGTTGTGATGAGACCCAATACGTGGCTTTAACCCAATCCTGTGACAACACAGCAGTCCTGGCTTTGCAGGGTGAAGATGCCTGTCAGAAGCTGACCCAGCTGAAGGGCTTCTTCCAGCCTTGCCACGGCTTATTGGATCCCCGACCTTTTTACCAGTCCTGCTACCTGGATGGCTGCTACAACCATCGCAAGGCTCAGGTCTGTGGTTCGCTGGCAGCGTATGCGGAGGCCTGCCGGTCCTTAGGCACACTCACCACCAAGTGGATCACCCAGGAAAACTGCTGTAAGGGCACCACAAGACACCAGTCTGTCTTAGCCACTTCGAATGCTGATTAATTTCATGCTAATCTACACTGAAAAAATCTGGCTGTAGGATATCTGTAATATTTAACCTTTTACTGTGCAGCAGTGCAATCCAAGCACCATTTTTTTTTTTTTAACAAAAATCTAATATTTTTGGAGCTCAATCTGTATGTTTTCACTCAATCACAAACACTAAAATGAACTCGAATAAACGCCGTAAACACGTGCTATTCAAACTCACTATGGAGGTGTGGACAGAGCTTCTTTATACTCCCCAGCAGCAGAATGCTGATGTCACTTATAAAGAAAATAAGATCTCAGCCAATAGCAATGCCTCATTCAAATTCAAGTGCAGTGTAACGTTTAACCTGAGGAGGGCGCTCCACTAACGGTTTTTGGTTAAAAGGTTATAATTTTATTAAAATGTGCTAAAATACCAAAAATTAAAACCAGAAATATAGACAGGACTATTAGACACTCATTTATACAGTTTATCAGCAAAAAAAAAAAAAAAGTTGATTTGGGGGTGAGTTGCACTTTAAAAGTTTTTGTCAGAAAAATCACATACTCGAGTTTATTGTAAAATTTTATTGCAGGAAATTTGAAATATTGAAGCTGATCTTTTACTTGTACATCTGACTCTAATTGTTTAGGTTGGAACACATTTGTTGTGTTCTTTGTTCAAACTGTTACTGATGTATGCATGCATGCATGCATGCATGCATGTATGCATACATACATTTGATCATCAGGCTTTAGGTTGATTTGGCATTGTTCTGTACATGCATGCATGTTTTACAGACCCTTGTGAGTCTGACAGCTAACATTGTGTGTGGACCTGACTTTAGCAGAATGGATCTATGACCCCTGTGCAGGAGAGATCTGCACAAACTTCACCTGTGAGCTAGAAAATGGAGGCGATCTGTGCGGCTGTCCCGAGTTACCCACCAACACTGCAGGTGAAACATCCTAACAGTCATCCGAGCATTTTACAGTTTTTTTTTTCCAGCCACAAATCTATTAAATTCCTATTCAATACGATGAATAAAACATTTAAATCTGTCCGTGTCCGGCAGGAGACGATGATATAATCCAAGCGGAGGTCAACTGTAAGCACGCTCTGATGGAGGTTTCCATTTCTAAGTGCAAGCTCTTCCAGCTGGGCTTCGAAAGAGAAGATGTCAGGATTAATGACGAGCGCTGCGCCGGTATCGAGGGAGAGGATTTCATCTCCTTCCACATCAACAACACGAAGGGACACTGTGGCTCCATCGTACAGGTCCATTCATACGCAGACACATTCACGCACATTCATTATCAGCATCGTCTTTACTTTTTGATTGCTTTAACAATGACTTTAATAATGCCGCACAAAAGTTTTATTTCAATTTGTTAAGCTGTAACATGTTTTAATGAGAATTTTAGAATGATGTTAGCTTAAAAATGTTATTACTGATGAAATGAGATGACTTTCTGGTCTCAACGTGTCATTGAAACATCTGTCTAGACAACAAAAACTAAAACTCACACTCATCGACTAGATGGTGTGACATGGCAACAAATGTCCTGTTTTTGTGTGAAAGTAAAACCTTTTTAAAAATACATCAGAAGAGAAACAAATGAGAAGACTATGAAAGAAGTCTTTTAGTTAAAAGCTGCTTTTTTAACATATAATGAGGATTTTGTCTTTTAATTTGTCAGTTAATTGTTGTTCTCACTGGTCATCATAGTTCCGTATTCTGTGTATTTTATCTTCAGTAGAACAGAACATTTCGGCGATGCTGAATCTGTTATTTGCCTCTACAGTCTAACAGCACTCACATCATGTACAAGAACACGGTCTGGATAGAAAGTGTGAACAACACAGGAAACGTCATCACCAGAGATAAAACCATCAACGTGGAGTTTTCCTGCGCATATGAGCTGGACTTGAAGATCTCACTGGAGACTGTCCTTAAACCCATGCTCAGGTTGGACTCATTCGCCTCCAAAAAAACAAAAACATTATAAGCAAATAACAGATTTTTCTTTTGTTTTTCTTCCATCTTCCAGCGTGATTAACCTCACACTACCAACCCAGGAAGGAAACTTCATCACCAAGATGGCTCTCTACAAGAATTCTTCATACCGAAACCCTTACAGGGAAGGGGAGGTGGTCCTCAGCACTCGGGACATCCTCTTTGTGGGCGTCTTTGTGGAGGGGGCCGATGAAAACCAGCTCATACTAATAGTGAACATGTGCTGGGCGACGCCATCCCGCTACAGCAGTGACCGGCTCCGATATATCATTATAGAGAGGGGGTAGGCTTGGGTGTGTGTGTGTGTGTAGGGGGGGTATCATATTTGCTACATGGGTTTCTGAGACCTCTATCTCATCAACATGATTAATACTTGCCTTAAAGAGGCCCTTCCATTAAAAACATTTTTTCTGAGGTTTCCGTTGAATATTTTAGCTCCACAGGTGTTCTTACCTTCATAGTGGGTGTGAAAACAGATCAACTACTTCTCTTTCAGTTTTAATCTCTCAAACTACGCAGGTGGTGATAAAACCCGAGTTCTCCCGAGTCCGAACGGCCTGTATCTGTTTCATCACAACTCCTTTATTCGTTAGTATTCATCAGCTCCCGCAGTTGAAACCACGCCTAGCATGCTGCTGGCTAAAAGCTGTAGCATAAGACGTAGCAAACAGGAAGAGAGTACGTCTGACGTTGCCATGTGCAGCGGGGCAGGAAACAGTATTCTTTGCTCTCACAGGTTAGTTTGTTAGCCAATCAGAGTCCAGCAAATTCAAATAATGAATATGAACAAGCCGCTGACGAAGCAGCCTGACGGAAAGAGCCGGAGCCACACGAATTTTAACGCAGACAGATAGAAAGGTCTGTTAATCAGTGTTTCCTGATGTTTTTTAGATATAAAATGTTTCATATTACTGGTTAATACTTAAGAAATAACCACAAAGTCCTGAAATTTGTATGAAATGGCCTCTTTAAAACCTGCTGTACATGATCTGACTCGTGTATTCTGCCCCATGGTGGATTATCATGCCACTACAGGCAGGTCAGGTTTAGTTTGGATCATTTCTATTAGGCTGTAAATGATCCACTCGCCTTTTTCAGGAACATTATCGCTAATGTTTTGATCAGTTACAGTAAGAATAACATCAAAAATCTAATTCTGTTTTTAAAATCTATTGAAAGAATGCATAAAAAGCAAAAATAAATGTTAAGGATTTTATTCTAAGGGTTCATAAACATTTCAGCTCCAAAAGATCAGAATTTTCTGGCTATTTTTTTGATGGGTTGGATCTACAGGGTTAAAACTGCATGAAACTCTTTGCAGTTACTTATTCACATCACCACAAAAACAAATTAACATTTCTTGTATGAAGATATTCTTCTGTTTTCTATAAACACACCAACATCTGTAACATCTGTTCTCATCTAGGTGTCCAAACACTAAAGACAACACCATCGGCATGGCAGAGAACGGCGTCTCTCTCACCTGCCGCTTCCACGTCACAGTCTTCAAATTCATCGGGGATTACGATGAGGTTCACCTGCACTGTGATGTTTCACTGTGCGACTCGGACACAAACGCCTGCAAAGTGGTGAGACGCTCGAGACAATCCTTCATCTCAAGATGGACGTGATGCAGCAGCCTGCTGTGTGTTTTTAACTGGTGTGTGTTGTGTGTTCAGAACTGTCCACACAAGAGGAGAATGTACTCCGAGGACAGTGATCATAAGGAGCACATCCTGACTGTGGGACCCATCAGGAGGAGAGGTTGGTGGGATTTATAGAGCGGCTTTGTTTTAGATTCTGTCTGTTAGCGCAGCATGTTTAATTCATGTTATCACGTCATGTTTTATTTCATCAAAAATAATTTTTGATAAATAGTCATCAAGAATCTTTGAAGACTCTGAAATAGAAAAAGGACAAAGAATTCAAAAAAATATTTTTACAAGATTAGAAAGTGGTCAAAAAGGGCCGTAAACAAAACTCATGGATTAATTACAAACCACAACATTTTACTCCGAAATTCAAACCATGTTTGTAAAAACACAAAACCAGCAAAATAAATACACAAAAAAATAAGAAAAGTAAAAATTCTGAAAAAAAAAAACAATCAAAAAGAAGAAAAAAACAACAAAGTGAAGCAAAAACACGAGCTAATAATGACTACACGTAAAAACAATACAGTATTTCCAAAAAAATTGTTTAAAACACATTACATGAAACAATATTTGCAAGGATTTCTTTCCATTCATTTCCCTTTTTTCTGTTTCTGTGTTTTACAATTTAATGACGTCATTTAATCCAGAAACTCCCTGAAATTTGAGCTTTCATTCATTCAGATTTCTGTCTCCTCAGAGTCCGACTGGTGTGAGGAGGACAATGGGGGCTGTGAGCAAATCTGCACCAGTAAGGGGACTGGACCCATCTGTAGCTGTGTGACCGGGATGCTGCAACCAGACGGGAAAAGCTGCCGCAGTGAGAAACTCAGATTCACACACTTACAACACAAGTCCACAGTTTTAAATTGAATTAAAAAATCATTTCAAAATTAAAACACTGATAACATATATTCTCACATTGAATGAGTTTTTTGTACCTTTTCTTTCCCCAGCTGTGAGTTTATCCTGTAAGGTTACACCTGCGGTTCCTCTGCTGTGCATCAGCGCTGTGATCTTCATGGTTCTGGCTCATTTGAACACTTTTCTTTTATCCTAACGTCTAAATAAAGACAACAAATCCCAAACATGAAATACAGAGAAGACTTGAAAATGCAGAATGTATCAGCGTTGATTAGCTACTAGATCAGCTGTGTTCCTGACAGAAATTTAGCAAAATGAATGTTTTAAAGTGTTGAATGTAGATTCAAGAGCTGAAAGTAAAAGTAGATCTTTCGAACATATTTATCATCTTTGTAGTAAACTGTGTCACTTCCACCTCTTTTGTTTTTTACAAATATCAGGACACATAATTGTGTATTATTCACTTAATGCCACTACTTGTAGAGATTTTTTAAAAATGTTTGTACGACTTTTTCTAAATGTTGAGAATTGATAGAGTAATAATTTATAACCACCAGATGGCGCCAAAGAAACAATTTTTCCAATCTCACACATTAATATTTAAATTAAGTGTAAAAGATGATTCAGTGACAACAAGAGAATAAAAAAAACGTTATTTGTTAATTTTCAATCAGTGTAAATTACAGATATTTAACTTAATCTAACGGAAATCTAATTCAATAATTGTAATTTAATGGTGCAAGAGTTACTTTATGTGAATTGTAACATAATCAGAGGGATCAGGAGATTTAAAAGTGTAACAGTAAGAAATTAAAGACTGAAACCACCCATAAAACATATTTTTATCAATATTTAGACGTATAGTTTATAAGATCTGGACACAGAAATGTAACATGGATGCAGAAATTGAAATGCACCTTAGTGGCATGTTGCAGGATGTTTTACAAACTAAGAAAATAATAGTACACATCATATTTATTCCTTTTTAAAGAAAATATTTCCACATTCAAGTGATAAAATTGTGGTAATTTTCTATCAACACTTTCAGATGAGCAAATTCTTCAGAACAGAAAATCCGACATTAAAAGAAGGAAGAGTTTTGAGTTTGAGGTTTCAAGCAGTTTAATAACTGATTCTGACTCATTCACTTGCAAAAAATGTGCACTGTGCAGCATTCGTTAACATGACAAAATTTTTTTTTTTAGATTTGATCATTTTCTCATCAACTTTCACGCAGCATGAGTCGCCCCCTGCTGGCTGTTCCAAAGATCGCAGACTTAATGGAATTTCCCACGGCTTTTTTTAATCTGCAAGATTTCTCTATTTTTATTAAAGCCTGTGGGCAAAACTAGATCTTGTTCGACAAATACCATCTGTGAAAACGTATTTCAGAATGTAAACATTTTCCCAGTACATTGTGAATCAGAGGAGGAGTTTACGAGTAAAGTATTTATGTGTGAGAAAAGCACCTTGTGAAATTTCTATTCTCAGACTTTTATCTCAGTCGTGTTTTAAAAATAGTTCAATTCAATAATGTTTATATTGATCAGTTTTAGATTTTTCTGCCACAGTGTTGATGTAGTTTTCCATGTGGGACTGACATTTGAGAAGGTAGTAAAGTGAGCAGAGAAAGTACTTCATTCTGTACTGAGTGACTGACAGTCACTTTCTATGGCTTGTTAGATTTTTTTGACTTTTTTTTTGAAAAAGTTTTATTCTAAATATGAGTTTTTCTGAGTTTTTCATAGGTTGGACCTTTTTGTGTTGTGTACAAATGTACAGTCCTTGTCAGTTTTGACATTATTTCTTAAACTCTTTAAAAAAAAAGATGAGCATCATCATCTTTCCATAAATAAATGTTCTCAAAATCAAAATGTGTGAAATTATTTGACGTGACATGATCAATCACAACACCAAATACACACAAACTGAGGTAAAACATGAAAACAAGAGTTTATCCCCCCAAAAAAAACGTTCTCACAGGCCGGATCTCAGTTTACAATAAAATAATAAAAGCTTTTGTGTCGATGAGATCAGTTCACACTTTGTGACTGTCCTCGGTTACTTCAGTGACGCAAATTTAAGTGACTTTTTAACACAATCTAACAGGCGGTGAGCCAGGTGATAAGAAGTTTCTATTGCCTGCCTTCATCAGTGACATTTGATAGGAGGAGGATGGTAATGAAAGTGGTGGTTAAAAAAACATAAGAGGGTAAGAAGAACTGAGAAACGGCTCCACATGAACTAAAAGACAAAACATCAACAAAAGAAAGGATAAAGAGGCATAACTATATAAACATCCTCATATTTCGCATATTTTCTAATGATCTCTGAACTTTTGGGGGTAACTTTGCTTCAATCATGTGGCAGAGTCCTCCCATGCAGGAAACCCTTCATGTTAAAAAGGTAAAAAGAACCCTTCGGTGTTCTTGACCTTAGAACAGGCTCCATCAGGTCTTGTTACAGACCAAATAATGGCTGCTAAGTCTCACATCAGCTCTCTGACCAAAAGTTGACAGTGTTTATTGTGCACACACAAGCATTTTTTCCATTCTTTCCTCCAATGTAGGTCAGTCTATAAAAAAAAATCTCAAAAATTAGGTCAAGAAACGTATGAACAGGTTGATTTTAATTCTTTTTTTTTTTTAAATATGAAGTCCATTAAATAATGAGAAGTGTATACAACTATTCTCAAAACCATTTTAAACCAAAGCAATGTCCAAACTTAAAAACAACAATTAATTGTGCAAAAGTGATTTTAATCCTGCCATAGCAGAATAATCACGGTGGTGTATTTCTCTGCAGAGACTCTTTAATTAACCTTTTATGTTCTAAATCCATGAAGATTTGTGGTTAAGTTTGAGAAATACATTTACGAACAGTAACTCTCTATATATCGTGTACAGATTCTGCAGTATTGACAATAGAAATATAGTTATTGGTTAAAAATGTTTAAAGAGGCCCTTCCATTAAAAACTGTTTTTTTCTGAGGTTTCTGTTGAATATTTTAGCTCCACAGGTGTTCTTACCTTCATAGTGGGTGTGAAAACAGGTCAACAACTTCTCTTTCAGGTTTTATCTCTCAAACTACACAGGTGGCGATAACACCTGAGTTCGAACGGCCTGTATCTGTTTCGTCACAACTCCTTTGTTCGTTAGTATTCATCAGAAACCACACCTAGCATGCTGCTGGCTAAAAGCTGTTAGCATAAGACGTAGCAAACAGGAAGAGAGATCGTCTGATTTTGCCATGCGCAGCGGGGCAGGAAACAGTATACCTTGCTCTCATAGGTTAGTTTGTTAGCCAATCAGAATCCAGCAAATTTGAATAATAAATATTAATGAGTTGCAGCACAAAGTCTGGCGAATCTTGACGCAGATAGATTGACTGTTAATCAGTGTTTCCTAACGTTTTTTAGATAGAAAGTGTTTCATGTTACTGGTTAATATTGAAGAAATAACCACAAAGTACTGAAATGTGTATGAAATGGCCTCTTTAAAAAACGTGTCTGAGTATCTGGTAAGTGACATCCACGTGAATGATAGAACTCAACATCTCCCAGCAGAACAACGTGCACATGAACTTGCCAAGTCTTCATCTCCAATAAATAAGTCAGGCACACAAACCAGCCATGCACATAAAACACAAACATCATCCAACAAACGAGGATACATTTTGTTCTCTGGTCCAATTTGGATGAACGGGCTCTTTTTGCTGGTATTTTTGGCAGTTGATGCAGATCATCATGTGACTGTTGTCTGATTATTAATCCTGTCAACATATCCACTATATTTTCTTCCTTTTACTGCTTCATGCAGGTTTTGGACTTCTGCCGATTAGGAACATCCAACATAATCTGAGTTTCTGACTCAATCTTTGAATGAAATAACATGTTTACATTCTGTGGAATATTTCCTACAAGGTGTTTCTTTGCTGAGAATGATCAGTGTTTTCTGGTTGGTTGGATATAACCAACTCTTAGAGTTCTTAGAGTTCTTTCTATGAAGATAATTGTATTACTTTTATATTATTAATATTATATTTATATTATATATTTATTATTTATATTATATTATTATTTTATACTTATTTCATTTTAAAATCTCACCATTGTTTTCCGTTAATCAGCTCGAACTACCCAGTTGGTTTGTTATGTTAAAAACATCTGGGAAGATGGTTGTTGTAGTGATTTAAAAAAAAGAGTAGAAACCTTAAACAATCATCAGGTGACTGAATATAAACAACGGATTATTCACTTTTGTTGACACATTAAATCCAGTCTGAACTTTAGTGTTTTACATTTAACTACAGGAAAAATTTGTGAATTAGGTTGGAGGAGAAAAAAAAAATTTTTTTTTTGACTTCAAAAAATGTTTCAATCACACGTGACTGTACCAACATCTAACATAAGGCTGTTGCCACTCATAACTCAAGGCTTTAAAGGTCCTGCATCCTGCTATTTTACAGCTTTCACTGTCTGTGATAGACACATACAGTGTATAATAAAATCTTACCTTTGGTGTTAAATAGTCTTCATGTGTCCCGAAATATAACTTATATTATCAAGTTATTCTCAGATCAGGAAGTAAAAAAACTTGGTTTAAATCCCATCTATCCCCCAGTCCCCCCTCGTGAGTGCTGCCGCTTGAGCTGCCTGAATAAAATGGAGAACAAATTCCTGAAACTCTCACAGCCAAATGCACATTTTCACCGAGACATTTTTAGAAAGTAAAATACTACAAAAGCTTGGGGGGGTGTGTGTTTAATCTGCAGGGGCAGTGAGACACGGTGGACAGGTCCTGGTGTAACATTGTTACATCACTATGTTACAGTCAGTCAAGAGTGGAGTCCAGGAGAGAGTGGAGCAGCTGCTCAGAGCACAAAATGATTAAAAGCTCCAAACGGTGATTTTGCATGATATAGAACCTTTATGGATGCACCGATACTGATACTGGTATCAGAGCCGATACCATTCTAATGTACTTTTATCGTATCGGTTAGTTAACCAATACCATGAATACTTAAATATGGAAACTCTGCAATAATTTCACAAAAAATGTTTCTTTTTCACTTGAACTTTTAGTTTTATTGTCATTTTTATTGACATTTTATTTTATCGAGTTCACCAACATAACAAGCATAGAAGAAAATAAAACCAGTCTACCAATTCATTGCATTTTTTTGTGTGGTAGAAGTATCTGCATTGGTACTCGGTATCAGCATGTACTCAGATCCAAGTATCGGTATTGTATCGGTTTGAAATAAGTGCATCGTTGCATCCCTAGTTTAACTCAACACAAACTTTGCATTCTGCTTTGTAGGTATTTTTTTATGGTGTTATATTTACTAGAGTCATATTTAATGTAATAATCATTATAATAAAAGTTCAGTTTTAGACAAGAAATGCATATCAATGAATCACAGATGGATTTAAGCAACATTTACGTTTAGTAGTCCTTTAAAAGTGTCATGCTTACATTTGATTTAAAAAAAATACATTTATAGCACATTAATGCTTTTTAGACATTTTTTGGGGGGTTTGAATTAGACTTTATTGCTAAAACAACTATTTTGACATCACTGAGCTGAAACCACATGATTCTGTCACGCTGGGTTCACTGAGGTCACTGATAACATAAATGTCATTCTAATGTTTTGTATTTACATGAAGTCCCTCCCACTCCGAGCCTGTTGTGTATCTATAGCAACAAAAGGTGTGTGTTTATGGGTGTGTGCACATGTGTGTAGTATCTGAATCACACTCTCTCATAGATGTTTTATTTCTTACCACTTAGTTCATGTTCTAAATATTTGTTCAGTCTTTACTCTTTATTCCCCAATAGAAATACTTAGAATATCCTTCAAAAATGTTACATTTTTCAGGTCTTTTAAGTTTTTAAAGTTTACAAAATGTTTTCATATTTTTTTTTTACCAGGCCAAGTATTTTTTACTAAAGGGGAGAATGAGGATGTTCCTGTATTATCTTGTTCTCCATAAGTCAGCCATCTTATTGTTGTTAATTGCCCCTGATCCCCTCTTTGTTTTGCTGCTGAGCCCCAACCGTCTGCCACCAAACAGCTCCAGATAGGAACCTTTCAGGCCTCTCGAGGTTTGCTGTAATATCTGGCACCAGTTTATCATTTTCACATCTATCTGTGAGTTATTTGATTTGCTGACTGTATTAAATTATGTTTCATTTACTGCTCTGTAACTGAGGGTAACGTTTAACCAGAGAGTTTGTAGGAAAGATTCAGCTCCATTGTGATGGTTCTTTTTTATTTAATTAAGGTTATTAAGTCTTATTTTTGTAGAAATGAGTTGTCCATGCTTTTATTACAGGCTGGACTGGGCGTCCTCGCTTTGTTTTGGTCTTCAGTGCAACGCCAGCTGCTGGTGCAGAACGCTGCTGTTTGTTTGCTGACCAGATCCCATCTGTTCGCTCCTCTCTGCACTGGCTTCCAGTCCCCTTTAGGATTGATTTTAAAATCATGTTGCTTGTTTTTAAGGTCCTGAGTGGTGTTGCTCTGTCTTAGCTTGAAGAGATACTGAACGTTTACCAGCCCAGGAGATCTGAGGTCAGCAGATCAGTTGCTCTGCCACCTTTTCCACTCGGGTCGGGTCGGCACATTACGGAACGGGATGGTTGTGTTTCCCATCACCATCTTAGGAATGTGGATGTAGGTGGTGGCATGGGCGAGCTCAGCTTAGCAAGTATTGTGAATAGTCTGTGATGTCATTAGAGGTGGGAAAAATGATCGATTCTAAGATGCATCGCGATTCGGCCGTGCACGATTCTGCATCGATGCAGCATGTGACATAATCGTGATTCCCACTCAATCCAGGTTCTCAAGTGTCCTTGTCTTTAAGCTGCTAAAAATGTTTTATCCAGCACACTTTGAATGAAAAACAAGGAATTGTTTTATTTGAATATTTGCACTTTTAAATAGACAGGCTAAGCCTATGCTATTTGTTTTGGCATACTACATGTGAAATGTAGAATCCTGTCTTATAGCTGCTGTACTGAAAATGTTATTTTTTATACACACATTTTTTTTATTTAAGTAATAGGCAGCACACTTTAAAAATGGTTGTTCACTTCAGTGGAAAGATTTATGTTTTGTCAGGTATACCGTAATAAAAAAGAATTCAAAACAATATCCGACTGCTTGTAGTAAGTTATTGAAAAATTGAGTGCGAAGAATCGTGATGTATTGCAGAATTAAATCGAATCTTTAGGCAGATAATCAGAATCGGATCGAATCGTGAGGCAGGTAGAGATGCACACCTCTAGATGTCATTCATAATTGACACAAAAGTAGTAAACAAACATCAATGGAGGATGTTGAGGTATTTTTTTACTTCGTACTTGGACTGTAGCTCTTTCTGAATTAAAATTTCTGTGCGCGACATGCAAGAAGACGTCGCGTTTGAGGTTGATCAGGCACGATTCTGTGACGTCACTTCACATGCACACCGCCAGGCCAATCGCTACGTAGATAGGCGTGTGACTGACATCACTTTACTGAACCAATCAGTCACTTCAGTACACTTTGGACCGAGGCAGACGAGATGGTCTGAAAAAACAGGTCGGGTCGGCCCAGACGAAGGTAGTGGAAACGTGCCAGAAC
>SSNP01000060.1:2627034-2646175 GCA_006937955.1 Pachypanchax playfairii
TAGCATCATGGACTCTTCAGACCACGAACAAACGTTTATCAGGCAAGGCAGCATTTTATTAAATAAATAAACTTACAGGTATTGACGATGTGGTCGCCTCCTTCAGGGTTGGTAAAGAATTTTTAATTAAAATCAGTTTCTTTGACAATCCCAACTTGAATTCAAGCAGTCCTCCGTGAAGTGAGCTGAACATATTTTCTAATTGAGGTTATAACTGCGTGGCACTTCTCCATAAATGAACTTCAGCCACTCTTCTCTAGTTTTTTCATCCTTCGGGAGTGAGTGTAAACTTCCAGCATGGGTTGAGCATCCTTGGACACAACAGGTCCCCGTTTGCGTAGCCACCTCTTCTCAAGAGCAGCAGCACAAGCTAGCGCAACGCAGCTAACGGTGTATGGGCTGGGGGTGGGGGGTTGGACTGTTTACTTCACTGTGCACTTTTATTGGACGAAATACGTAGGATGAAATGCCACGTAGGAAAAAATGGTGCTTTCCGATTCAACCGTTTTTTAAATATGAAACAAAGCGGACCGCCCACAAACGGGAACTTTGATACTCGCTTTGGACGTTCACACGGCCTCATCAGTGCACAACACGTCATGATATACCCCCAAAACCTCAAAAAAGTGCATTTTGATGTCATAACCCCTTTAAAAGTCCATCAAAACATCGGGGTCCTATGATGTTTCGGCATCTTCCATTATATTTTCTAGCAAAACATTTAATTTATTATGAGTCAGTTATAAAATCAAGCCAAAATAATTCTCCACACAGTTTTACCTTTTTCATGTTTCTCTCCATTTAAAATTCTGATCTTTATTCAGTCGTTTCAGCTCTAATTGGATTTAAAGCACTTGAGTTTTTATTTATTCTTCAGAAAAAACTCTCTCTTTTACTAGATGTTTAAAAAAATTATTATCATTATTATTTTTTAATCATAGCGAAGTAGAACATCTTACAGGATGTTTTTTTGTGTGAAAGAAATATTAAAAAACTGTCAATAGCAACAGACTATTTACCACTTGACAATTAACGTTAATCAGCGACTGATCAGTCTTTGATCTAAGACAAATTGCAATAAATACATTTCAAAAAATCTTGAAATAATATAATTCAACTAAATATTTGGTATCTTTCCAGCAGACTTCACCCAACACAAGTTGTGACCAAATCAGTTCTCCTTGACCTGATAAACCTGCAGTCTTACCTCCATAAATAGTTATTTTTTTTCTCTTGAAACTGCAGAGAGTCAGTCACGTCTGCAATGTTACCACACCACATTCCTCTCTGAATGGTCATTTCTTCCCTCACTCAACTGATATGATGCAAGAATTTCTGAGGAGTTTCCTCTCTGATTCGCTTCATGCACACTTTTTTTTTTCACACAGAAATGAAGATTAGTTATATTTTACCACAATGCATCACAAATCAAATTTACTTGCTCCAAATGTAAATGTTTTACATATGAGAGATGGTATAAAATGTGATTTGTTGGCTGTTAATTTTATTATGTAACTGTGAGAACTTTAGACTTTGCATTAGGGCTCCCTCGCCTTCAGCCATCAGATTAGAATTGTCTGTAAAGGGTTAAAGCAAGGACATGTAAAAAGTTACGAGGCAGCTTTATAAGACCTCTTATCAGACTCAAAACTGTGTCAAATCAGAGCCAATGTCTGAGCTCAAAGTCTATGTCAGCTAGAGTCACCGCTGCAGGCAGAGCTTTGGAAATAAATCACTCAGAACAAGCTTTATAGTTTCATTTCAGTAGAACGAAAAGAAAAAAAAAAATGTGTGGAATCAGATTTAATAAACGTCTGTAGACATAATTTTATATCTTCTACTTAAATCTTCAAAGCCTCACCACTAATCTCACTCGTATGATTCCTGGATGCTTCTCATTCTACTTCTTACACTGACTGAAGCAGAGAGGAAACATTGTTTCCTAGTTGCTAAAAAGCACAAACAATAACATTTTGACACAATTAAAAATTTGGGTTAAACCTATTGTAAGTTACAATAACAAAGAAACACCAAAGAGAAGTCAAAGTGTAGAAATATTTAGAGTTCTAGAGTGTTTTTGTCCAAGTGGATCAAAGATCGAACTGGAATTCTGTTGCCTTAAATTAACCCCATAATTTAATATTCTAATGTTTAGAAACGATTTTACTTAATATAACATATCTAACTGCAGATGAATCAACGCTAAAACTTTATTACTTTCACATATTTTTAATTATCTCAGTTCCTCCAAGTTTTGATGAAAATAACAGTAAATCCAATCGTGTTATAATCCAATTACTTCTTTAGTCTTTGCTACAAGAACGTGGTGTCTATCTTGCTTTAACTCCCAGTTTTTCCACTGCAAATGGGAACATTTTTAAGACAAGAAGATTTTGGTGATAAATCCTGTTCACGTAGTTAAGATTTGTTGGTAAAAGTTTGTTGTTCTTCTTGTGACAATAATCTGTATCAGTTTAATGCTATTTATGATCCACAACAGGTAAATATTCCCTGGTTAATTCATTATATTCACCCAAACTAAAATTTAACACTAAAACTATGAAATTTTTACTTCTTTAGATTTTTATTCGCTGCTTTTCTTCTGTTTTCTTTACTTTTCGACCAAGAGTTTACTTTTTCCGACAACACCTAAAGGCAGCATCGCTCATTTGCGAGTGGGAGGAGACGTTTACGGCACTCGGTGAAAACTCCAGCACGCATCACTTGTGTGTCACTTTAACAGCTGAGTGTTGCGCGAAGGAGTGAAACAGACTGAAATCAGATCAATAATCTGCAGATACAAGACAACATCATCGATCTCTTTAAACCTGATCACCTACAAATCTCCAGTGCGCGCAACCCGTCCCGGTTTCAGTCAACATGCCGTCTCTCAGACACTCCTACACCGTGACAGTACCGGATCAACACGCCGCTTTTGCGGTGGATGAACCGGACCTGAAGCGGAAGAATCCGAGCTTGTACCGGTCCATGTTGGTGTCCACATTCAAGGGACTGATCATCAATCAGGGCAAGGTGAGTCTGCTTCCCCCTTTTTATACAGTATTCAGTTTTAATTCAAGCAACAAGAATTCTGTTAAAATATAATAATTTTTCTAATTTAAGTGTTATAAAATATCCAATGATGAGCAACTTAATAAGATTCTAAATAATCAGTTCAAAATATCAATTAAATGTGTAGATTTGGAACTAAACTAGTTATACAATTCTTCTGTATTAGTATTAGTATTATACCTTTAAAAATCACATTTAAACAGTTTTGTATTTTTCTCCACACGTCACAGTAAAACCAGAAACGGAGCTGTGCAAAAGTTTTAAACTACCTCGTTTCTTTCTGATTTGTTTTCTAAGGAGCAAAGCTTTTATTTTACAAGTGTTTATTTTGTCTTTGGACTTTGGATGCTTTTTCAAACATTTTCTGACCTTAATCGTGACACTTTTTGTGCAGTGTGAAATAAAGAAATCTGAAGTTTCAGGTCAAAGATGAGCAGTATCTGAACTGGAAACAAATACACAAAGTTTGCAGCTTATAGCTTTTTAAAAATCGTAATATTGGTGCACAAATGTCATTTCTGTCTGACTTTTCTATTTTTAATCAATTAAGCTTCATAAATCATGTCTTTAGGTTGCAGAAAAGAAAGTGCTTAAAAATGCAACTTAACATTAATACTTTGCTAAGTTTGTTGTGTTTGGACACAACACTGGTTCATCTGCTGAGTTTAGAAGTTTTTATGCCCTAATGATTCATTGCAGAGTTATGCAACTTAAACATTTCTCTGAAAAGTTCAGAAATTAAATTGAAAATGGGGGGAAAGCAGCCAAAGTCCAAAGAAAAATTTTGTAAAGCCTGAGGAAATATTAATCGAGTCCACTTTAAAAGATTACAAGAAATCCTGATTTCTCAGAAGCAAAACATGCAGAAATGAGTCAATAATCCCTAAGAAAAAACCAAAATAACCATTACAGTTCATTTGAAACCACGCAGACTGCTTACAGGTGATACTGTATGAATGAAAGTGTAAAATTCCAGTGAGAATAAAAGCCATGGAGTGTCTTTTGTTGGTGGTTGAAAACAACCCTGAGGGGCTTCAGTGGAGAAGTACTAGGATGGAAATCCACTCAGACATTCGCATAACAGGCTGGCTGACATAGCAGGGGGCTTAAAACACCACATGCCTGCATAAAATGAACAACTCACGTGTAGGGGTTGTTGCGTAACAGTGGTGAGAAGTGCTGATGAGGAACGTGTCCAAGGAAGTACACCTTATCATGCAAGCAGGACATTTTGCTGACACTCAGATCTGGTCCCAGTCAGCATGTGTTAATATTTCTGTGGGTTTGAGGTGTTGGTCCTGAGTCGCAGGCTAACACCTCCACAGTCCATTACTTCTATAGCCAAGTGTTTTAACTCTTTTTAACTCTTAAGAAATCAGCCAAATTAGCTTAAACTTCAGAATCAGCAGTTTGTTTAACATCTGCTGGAAAATTTCCACCTCAGCATGAAGCTGCTTCATGAAATTTCCTTTCATGATGTTCCTTTGTTAATTTCCATTTTTTTTTTCTTTCATTATTTACACCATGCTGATGTGGTTAAATAACAGTTTTGACTTGGGAAAAAAAAAGCAGTGGGATTGTATAATATATGAAAAATGTATTTTTATTATCATCAAGATATCAGTTTGTATTAAAAAGAAGTACTAGTGCTGAAGTAAATCCAAGGTTGTTGTTTTTACTCTCTGCATGTTAATATGGCCAATCAGATCTCACTGTCATGCTGACCTCTGTTTTAAATAAAAATGGCCCAAATACTGAAGCACACAGAAAGTGGTGTGAGGAAGGTGTGGGTTAATTGCAAATTATATTGTTATTGCAATTTTCAGCAATATTACTGCAACTTAATTTTTTCTGAATATTGTGCTGCTTTTTTATAAAGCCAAATCTATTAGGTTCCTCATTGGGAAGAAAAGCGATCCATGCTTTCATTATCATATCTGTTCTGCTTGGAAAAACAACTCAAACCATCAGCAGAATTGCAAAATAATTACAAAAACCCTGCATGTTTGGTGTAAATCAACTAGTTTCTGCACTATTTTATCCCTTAGTTTTACTTTTTCATGCTGCAAATCAGTTTCCAAACATATCTTGCGTACTTTAGCTGCCAAATTCAGCTTCACGTTGTTAGATTTCCTCATGCATCTGAGATTCATGTTTCCTGAACCTTTTCCAACCCTCATGGTTAGTATTTCTGCAGTTTGTGAGGGTGTGGTGTTTTGGCACTGTGTGTGTGAAGCTTTGTTGTGCCTTCATCACATTATATGCCCTCAAGCTGCCATGCTTTGCTGCTTTAGAACATTATGTTCTATAATTTGAAGTCCTGCCAACCGGTGGAGGGTGCTCTGACTCAGACAACACAGATCACCTGAATGCATCACTTCCTCCACTTTTGGATGGGTCGTTTAAATCAGTAGGTGCCGCCTGCCGTGTGAGCCGAGCCCAACTTGTCAGCTGTGCAGCAGATTGGGACTCACACCATATGTCCACCTTTTAAATACTGCAGAGACAAAAAAAAAAAAAACACAAAGAAGCAAAAAAAAAGTCTTTCAGCCAAAAAGACTGTTCAAATCTTTAGGTGTGAATCTATTCTGAAAGTTTGAAGTGTTGGAGCGGCATTGTGTCAGTCATGAGACACCGAAATCAGAGGGAAAATCAGAATTAAACAAAAACTAAATGATGTTTGTTGATTAACAAGGTTAATGACCTGAGGTGTAAAAAAAGTAGCTGACATGGTTGCTTCATTTGCAGTTGACGTGTGCACATATTTCTGCTTCCGCCACGTTGCTGCTGTTATTTTCCCATGAAGCCATCAGCGGAAGCGTCGATGCGTGTCACTGCTCAGTCACTCCTGATTGTTACTCAGGTGAAGCAGCCTTTCAGACTAAACATCTTCGCAATAAGAAGGACTTCATTTGTCTTTATTATGAGACCTCTTGTGATTTTTATGACATGGATGACTGAGACTCTACAAAAACATTAGAAAACAGAAAAAAAAACAGGTTATAAACCTGTTAATGGTGATGAAAACGTCATCTCTGATCATTAGTTGACTTGAAAACATTGAAATTATTTAATGCTTTTACCTTTTTTTTTAAACAGTAAAAACATTAAAATAAAAGTCAATTCTTGTTAGAGCTTAAAAATTATAATAAAAAACATAAAAATCCAGCTAAATTTCAACAGTCAAATTGAACAGAATAAATTCAGTTTCATTTGAATAATAGCATGAAAACATGATCTGATTCAATGTTTTTGTTTTCTGGGTAATTTCCCAATTTTTGAGTTGAAATAATCCACATGTGATTTTGTTTTAAGTGAAATATATAAGGATGCATGATATTGGACTTTGTGGTGAAACACACAGAAGTCGGAACTCTTGGTTTAAAACAACAACAACATCCTTTATTTAACTAGTGATGTTAAACTCTTTAAACTACCAGCTGCACCAGATTTACAAAACTAAAGTCGTTGATCCGTGACTCAGGCCCGGATGTGAAATGTCACACCACTGACGTCTTCTACATAAACATAGAAGAAGGTTTCACCTGAGCTTCTATCTGCGATGATGCAGCCATGTGGGCGTGGCTAGTTTAACATAAGAAATGTCATTTATTCCAGGTGTGTCAGCCACATGTTTCTGCGTGACTGTCATACAGTTTGGAATGTATGAAATAAATGGCGTACGATCCTGTGGAGATTATTCACATTTAAAGAGTTCAGCAGTGTTGATCTCTTCACTCTGATCTTCGGCAGGTTGATCTGTTTTGTGTGACGTGCAGGAATAAAAATAAATCCGTATGATTTTTTTTTTTTTTTTAATTTAGGGGAAAAAAAGGTGTTATGTGTTTCCTAATAAATGCAGTTTGTGTGTCTGCTCGATTGGCTGCATATTTACAGAGTCTACTGAGTTTTGGAGTTCAGTCATAGGAAAAATCTTTTATCTCTTTTTTGTTGTTGTTGGATAAAATTAAGAACAAAAAGTAGATCCTTTAGATTACATTCAATAAAGTGAGCAAGTTCACAACATATTTCCGGTCTGGGAATATTTCCAGTGTTGATAGACAACCTTAAATGTAAACTGATCTGTGTTTTCAGTTGTTTAGGGATGAGTTGTGTTGTCATGCAGGAGATTACCGGCCTGTGCTGCGGGAGGAGAACAGCTGCATCACCTGATCGCTCCTGGCTGCAGCTTCCTGTGAAGTTTTAATGCCACTTGACGCAGCAATGTTCTCTGACGCAGGCAAAAGTCAGCAAAGATCTCAGACCAGCATAAATTAGCTTTAGATCCGTTGCCAGTGTAGCACATCTCTGTCACTGTTAAAAAGAATGAATATATATAGCCTATATATATGTATATATATATATATATATATATATATATATATATATATATACAGTGGGGCAAAAAAGTATTTAGTCAGCCACCAATTGTGTAAGTTCTCCCACTTAAAAAGATCAGAGAGGCCTGTAATTTTCATCATAGGTATACCTCAACTATGAGAGACAAAATGAGGAAAAAAAATCCAGAAAATCACATTGTCTGATTTTTAAAGAATTTATTTGCAAATTATGGTGGAAAATAAGTATTTGGTCACCTACAAACAAGTAAGATTTCTGGCTTTCACAGACCTGTAACTTCTTTAAGAGGCTCCTCGGTCCTCCACTCGTTACCTGTATTAATGGCACCTGTGTGAACTCGTTATCAGTATAAAAGACACCTGTCCACAACCTCAAACAGTCACGCTCCAAACTCCACTATGGCCAAGACCAAAGAGCTGTCAAAGGACACCAGAAACAAAATTGTAGACCTTCACCAGGCTGGGAAGACTGAATCTGCAATAGGTAAGCAGCTTGGTGTGAAGAAATCAACTGTGGGAGCAATTATTAGAAAATGGAAGACATACAAGACCACTGATAATCTCCCTCGATCTGGGGCTCCACGCAAGATCTCACCCCGTGGGGTCAAAATGATCACAAGAACGGTGAGCAAAAATCCCTGAACCACACGGAGGGACCTAGTGAATGACCTGCAGAGAGCTGGGACCAAAGTAACAAAGGCTACCATCAGTAACACACTACGCCGCCAGGGACTCAAATCCTGCAGTGCCAGACGTGTCCCCCTGCTGAAGCCAGGACACGTCCAGGCCCGTCTGNTTTTCTTGTTTTAGGTGAAACTTAAAATTCCTTAAATATTTATGATTCAGCTTAAGAAATAAAATGTTAAATGTCCTGAAAAAAAATGGCAAAAAATGTTTAAGCATTTGTATTTCTTATATTTCATTTGAATTATATGGATGTTATAACATTGTCTTTTGTCCCACATCCTAAAATTTATATTTAACATCCTAAACTCAGCAATAACATGATGTGAGATTTACATGCATGTTTGAATTTGAAGCTACGAGAGCTGAAACTGTTCTGCATTTTCAACTTTATCATAATTGATGAGTTTTTGCTTTTTATAATCCGAATTTGTTCTCACATTGTCTCCTTTTTTTGTTCTTATTCTTAGAGTTTGCTAAACTGATTCAGAATCTGTGGACATCTGTGAACAATGAAGCCGTCAGTCCTTCAGATTTCAAAAGTCAAATTCAGAGATTTGCTCCAAAATTCGTTGGCTGCAAGTAAGTTCCTCCTAGTTGATTAAAACAACGAATATTACACTACTTTTAAAAGCGCTTAATGCATTTGTTTTATAATAATTAAGATTAGGAGTTTCATATAAAGCTCTCTCTCTGCAGTCAACAGGATGCTCAGGAATTTCTGCGCTTCCTATTGGACGGGCTTCATAATGAGGTGAACAGGGTGACAATCAGGCCAAAGGTGTCCGTGGAGGACTTTGATCACCTCTCGTAAGTCTTCACATTAGCTCATTTCTATGTCCAATGAGTAACTTATAACCTACAGGCTCTTTAATGTGTCTCGTTGCTCTGAGCTGCAAAGATCAAACGCTTTGAGGAAAAGAATCTGATATTTAAAATGACTTTTCTGGATGTAGCTACATTCAGATCAAATTTTAGTCCAGTAAAAAAGATTTCTTTTAATAAATTCCAGACACATCAAAGCCTAGACTTTTGGGATCAAACATGGGGGTTTTAATTGCTTGGGTTTATTTTGCAGGGATGATGAAAAAGCCAGGCGGATGTGGAATATGTATCTGGAGAGAGAGGACAGCAAAGTTGTAGGTTAGTGACTTTTCAGCCTCGTTACAGCTGAATAATTATCTGTTTTAAAATGGCAGTATTTGCATGTTGACTGTGATTTTCTGTCTTTTTAGATCTGTTTGTGGGACAGTTGAAAAGCTCTCTGACCTGCACCGTTTGTGGCTTCCGCTCCACTGTGTTCGATCCATTCTGGGATCTCTCCATACCTATTGCACAGGTACACACAGGCACTCTGTCATGAAAACGCGTGTAGAGATAGCACTGATTTAAAGATCAAATTTAACAATATTTCAGCCCATGTTTCGGGATATTTAACAATTTAGTGTTTAGTTTTGTTTTTTGAGTGAGTTTTATCTTTGTCTTCACAGAAGATCTCTGGAGAAGTGACTATCAAAGACTGCTTGAAACTCTTTACAAAAGAAGACGTGTTGGATGGAGAAGAAAGACCAGTAAGAGACTTTATCAGCATATAGAATTGATGGATTGCATAATAAAGCTAAAGCAGATTAAATCTCACTGACTCTGTCTCTTTTTCAGACATGCAACCGATGTAAAGCCAGAAGGAAATGCACCAAGAAGTTAAGCATCCAGAAGTTCCCTCAGATTCTTGTGCTCCGTATCCTTTTTATCTCACTTCCAAAGCATTTCGTTGAATCAACACAAATAATATTCCTGCTCACTTAAAGCCGAACACCAGTTTTAGGTACACGTCCTGCTCAAATCTGATCCCTCCATTGTATGAGCTCTTGCACTTATCAGCTTTACTTAATCATGCTTTCAATTCATCCTGATTTAACTAAATCCCCCCTTTCTTCATCTTGGACTTTGAACTATGAAACAAAAAAAGAACCTCCCCTCTGATTGGTCAGCTGATTGATCCAAAACTTTGGATCTCGGCAGTTTTATGTTCTTTTTTATGAGTGCTAAGCAAGCCACAAGGCAGATATTATGTAAATATGATTCATAGTCGTGTCATCAAGCAAGAGACAAACTTTGGACTTTAAACGAGGTCTGTCAGACTGTTCACCTGTAGAAGAAAAGCGGCCTTAAACATTTAATTTTGGGATTTGGAATCCTGCATTGTCATTTTCAATTATTTTCAAAACAAAAGTCCAAGTCCAATATTTTTAACTACTGGTCCAGTAAATATATGGTATCATTATTATTTTCTATATTTCACACAGTGATATCATTTTTGATCAGTTTCTGTTCCATGACTCAGCTCTCCCTTCAGACCTGAAGCGCTTCTCAGACACTAACGTCCGAGTGAGCAAACTTTCCACTTACGTCAACTTTCCTCTCAAAGATCTGGACCTGCGAGAGTTTTCGGCTGTGAGCGGCGGTGAGTATTTGTCTGATCTGATGCAGGGTTTATGACAAGTGAGTATATAATGACCATTGTGTTGTCTTCTCCTGCAGAGCGTCCGGTGTATAATCTGTACGCGGTGTCCAACCACACTGGAAACGCCCTGGGAGGCCACTACACAGCCTACTGCAGGAACCCGGCACTGGGGGAGTGGTACAACTTCAATGACTCCAGGTATCAAATCTCACGTCATCGAGTTACTTTTACATATTATTTTTATCAGATTGGCAGAAAACTGGGCGGTCTCATTATTGAGAGTGAATCTTCTGTCCAATGAAAGTGACATCAGTCTGGCTGTAAAACTGTGTGTTTGTTGACTTTTCTTTTTAAAGCTGTGTGTTTATAAGCCTGATGCCATATGTGTGGCAGGACCTTTATGTAAATAACTCGTGTTCTTTCACAACTTTTCCTCACGACATCTGTGTACTGTGTTCTCGGCAGGGTGAGCCCGATGTCCTCCAGCCAGGTTCGCACCAGCAACGCCTATGTCCTTTTCTACGAGCTGTCCAACTCCTCACACGGCAAATATCAGACATGTCGGTTGTGAAAAAAAAAGATCCAAAATAAAGCAGTGGAAACTTGAGTTTCAGCTAACTGAGCCTAATAAATGAACTGGAATACGTCCGTTAGGGGGAGAGTGCCATCTAGTGGAGAGTTTTGTCATTTCAACCTGTGAATGTTGATCGTGGCACCAGGCGGCTCAAAAAACAGCAGCTTGTCCATCATCTCATGTATGAAAAGTGTTTTACTGTTTAACAGTTTGTTCATATCTGAATGGAACTGCTTACATTCATGGTAAATGAAAGAACTAACGTTCACTAGAGCAGCTGTGGGTCAAAACTTGGCTTTTTTGTCAAAGTGTACCTAAAAAAACAGACTTTTTACAGCCATTTTTGGCACAAATTTATACTTTAAATATTTATAAATAACATTAGATATATTCATATGTTAGGGCTAACCTTACACATAACCACCAAGAAGTAATTTATTCTATTTATTCTATTAGAAGTGCATACTGTATTTGTAATTTAAAAAAAAAAGTTTTTTGACTCCACTATTGGTGAGAGGGTGTTTTCAAAAACTATTTTTGTACAGTATTTATAGAGAGTAGAACAAATGTAATGTGAAAGTACTGTGGAAAATGAATTAAAAAGCAGCAACATCCTCTTCCTGGTATGATGTTGCTGACTTTGAAACAAAACTCATGAATCATTAAAATCTATCACTCACACTGTGTCATGTGTTTTTTCTTAGATTTTTTATTTGTTTATTTTAGTTAATACCTATTTGTCCAGCTTGGTACATAAAATATCAAACCAAATGGATTGTTACATCTTTCTTTACATTTTCAGCTAAATCCAGCTAAAATGTAAAAAAAACAAAATTTTGTTTATTAAATGTATATTTAAAGATCCTGTATCATGCAAAATCAATTCTTGGAGCTTTTAAACATGTTGTGATATTATTTCCTTATTAAAAACCCAGAGTGTTTTTTGGCTTAATATACGCAATCCTAATCCTCCTGTATCATGTGCTCTGAGCAGCTGCTCCACTCTCTCCTGGAAAACGACTGACTGTAACATAGTGATGTAACAATGTTACACCAGGACCAGCCCGGCATGTCCAGTCTGCCCCTGCTGATTAAACGCACGTCCTGAGCTGCGAGAGTCTGAAGCAAGACACTAAACACCACCGTTTTGTAGTGTTTTGCTTTCTAAAAATATCTCTGTGACAATGTGCATTTAATTTTGAGAGTTACAGGAATTTAGTCACAATTTTATTCAGGCAGTTCAAGGGGCAGCACTCACGAGGATGGGGCCTGGAGGAGAGACTGGATTTTAGGTAAACCAAGTGTTTTACTTCCTGATAGGAGAATACCTTGAGAGTATAAGTTATATTTTAGGTCAAATGAAGACTATATAACACCAAAGGTAAGATTTTATCATGTATGTGCCGATCACAGATGTTGAAAGCTGTAAAATAGCAGGATGCAGAACCTTTAAAATATAAGGAGACATTTTTTTTTACCGGAATTAGCCTCTGGCTAATTATTTCCACCTGTAATTGTTAAATGAATTGTAAAAAATAAAGTGCTTGTAGAACACAAATATGAAATTATTAATTAGAAACACTATTATGATATCTTTGCATCACAATTTACTGAGATGTCAATTCATATATTTCTTAGAAAGCATTGGTTCATAAAAGTTATTTCAAGGCACTTTAAAGAAATACCAAATCAATTAGTAAAATAAAACATTTCCTGTCTAAGGAACAAGTCAATCGGGTTGAGTCATCAATTCAACACAATCCCCCATCCTGAGCAGCACAAGGTGACAGTGGAAAGGAACAACTCACTTTTAACAGGAAGAAACTTCTAGCAGAACCAGAACCAGGATGAGTTCTGCTACAGCCGACTGGGGTCTGAGCTGACAGGAAAGAGACAAAGTTTCATAAAAAGTGGATTCATATTCATAAAGTACGTAAAACTTCTTTTGAAATGCAACATTATTTGTTTTACCATTAGCTAATGCTGAACATCAGCATTTTCCACTCTGCATTTCTGTTACCTTGATGAATGAAAAGTAAATTTTGTTCTGTATCGTCTGTTTTGAGTTTTTTGTTGTTGTTCTTCTTCTTTTGTACTTTAACATTCTGTAAAGTATCTGACATGAATGTGGCACATGTTGAACGTTGTTGCCTTCTGAAAGAGGTCGGTTTGTTGCACTGAGGATCGTGCATTCAGTTCCTCTACAATGTAGAAAAAAACCATAGAAGAAGAAGCACCAAACAATGTTACCTGGTTTAATTTGCTGCCACCAGAGAGCGCTGTTTCACTGTGCTTTTCTGTAGTTGTGTTTAGCTGGTTAAAAGTTGTGTGAGAAATAGAGAGATAGTCTAAATGCTGAAATTATTTAGCACACACACCAAAGTGAACTGTTTTCTAAATGTTCATAATACATATTGTGCAGTGACTGTAATATATCACCTGATTCCACATGAAACAACTTTGAAATCCTCATCATGCGGTGCAAACTCTTCTGAAACACATTGGATCTGCATGCACCTTAAAAAATAAAATTCATAAAGTCACATTACCAGTGCAATTATGAGATTAAGATTTATCTTTGTTGTGTAATGAACATACAGATGAGATATACTCCTTTTCCACACAACACAGAGTACAGTCTCTGCAGTTCCCATGGACACCATATGGGCTGATCACACAGGTTGATGCAATACTTTTTCTGCATTGCTGCCAAGTGCATACGGTGTGTTGACACTTCTATATCTAATAAGCCTATCAGCAGTGAGAACTGTATGGGGACGAAAGTTCAATTTCAAGTGCAACTTGGACACCTGGATAGTTATTTTGAAAAACGCACATTTGCAATAGAGGAACTCTAGTCACAAAGAACATCCTTACCTGCTCCGACAGCCATAGAGTTTATGGGTGACATCAAATTTGTGTGTTTAATGTCACTAAACGTGCTCGTTGGCCTATTACTTACCATGCTTACATTGTGTTTATTTGTGTTAACGTGAAAATAAATTATTTTACGTTTGAAAAGAAAATCAGTTTTAATTTACATGAGAATAAATTGAAATGTTCTAAAATTTAATCACACTGTCATGTTAATCCTGCTGGTTTATTTCAGCTCTCGCAAAGTTCCAGTTTGGCACTTTAGCTTATAGCAGGTTAATTTTTACAAACACCCTCCAAAATAAATCCTAACAAGTTGAACATTAACACAACCCACTGACACTATTAACACTGACATTTTTTTCTTACTCCAAGGGAACACTATTGCCATGTACTGACATGTAATTTATCATGGCTTGATAAAAATAAATGAGAAAACATCATGATAATGGTAAGTAATAAGACATCAATTCGCTGTGGTTATATTGATTCTCTTTCATTTATTTTTGAAAGCAGATTATAAATGAGGTTGCTCAAACAGACTATAATCATATTGATTTATTTCAAAAGTAAAGATAATCTTTTCCTAAAAATAATTCAACAGTTTTTTTGTTTAAAAAAAACTTTTCTCCTCTCAAAAATCAAACAAATTTGCTCCCAAATTGAAAAAAAAATTAGCAAGGGAAGTGAGAAGTTTTCTTTTGCACATGTCAGAAAACTTTGATTACGGGTCAGACTTTTGGTAAAACTAGCCCACATTTGCAAAGACTTAAATGTGTGTATACAATGTGTACTATGGAAGAAGCACATTGTGGTTACCAAAAGAGGTCTGGAAAGGATAAACTAATTTAAAGGCTTTATTGTTAGTATAAACTAGAACATTATTTCACTTACATTTTGTGAATAAACTTTATTATCCTGCAGTATTGAACTTTACATGTAAAACCCACCCATTCATCTTTTTCCACTTATCTTAAGCCCTATTCGCACTGGATAAGCATTATCTAGGGACCCCGTGTAATTTAAAAAATACCCCCCTACGTCTGCTTTTCAAGTGGCACATTTGAACTGGATAAGTGAAGTCTGAGTTTGCCTCAGATTTTACAGACATTTACTAGGGTACGTAGTTGACGCATCCATGACGTCAACACGTTACGTGGTGCGTAACATCCGTTTGCTCAACAGAGTTTAAACATGGCGGGTGCAAAAAAGAAAACGCCATACAGGAAAAAATATTCTTACCGTACAGTGCAATGCACGCGATCCACCATTTGTATCGGATATTGCTCCTTTTACGTGTTTTCTTTCTCTTGCCGTAAGTGACCACCAGCTAATGGCGTCCAGCTGCTGGCCTAGGACCCAAAACTTCTTCGAAACACTCCAATGCTGCCTCAATTTGCAAAAAATGTTAATCAAAATGCGCCCAAAATACTACAACCCGCTGAATAAAAGGTTTGATCCCGCGCTTTTCCGACCAAATCACAGAGATGCCTATTCGCGCTGGATTACTTTTATCATAGGACCTCGGTCTTCGGCGAAATATAGTAGGTCATTTGCGGGGGAATTTTTACTTCACAAATCACCGACAATCCCAATCTTGTCTCCTCTCACCTCATTTTGAAATGCTCTGTTTCATGTGGCCATGGCTCTAGGGGAGCGCAAGAAGCTCTAAGCCCCGCCCATCTCTGTTCCCTGCGCGTTTGTGAGACTGGAGCCTTTAGCGGTGCTAGTAAACAAACAGCTGATTACACTGAAATTAATGATAAACAAGCGTTGCAGTGCCAAGAAATGGACTTAAACTGTGACTAAAAACTTTGGACTGAGAAACTTTGAGCCTGAAGATTTCAACGGCACATTATTGAAAGGTTAGTCTGACATTCACTCATGCATCTGTGTTGTTTTGCTGCGTCCGATGCAGTTCTTCAAGCTTACCAGTTTGACCCAGAAAGAGATGTAACGGTGTTAAAACTTCATTAACAGCAGCTCGGCTCAGCCGCACCTCGGCTCAGGTTCTTCTTACCAGTAGATCGGCTCCGGTAACGGTGTTAGCTCGTCATTAGCAGCAGCTAAGCTCCAGTCTTTTTTGCGAACGGTAGCAGGGACATCATAAATAAATTCAATCCATTCTGCTCTTCTGTCCTCTTCACCTGGGACCTGATGAACCCTCTCAGAGCACAACCCCCCACCCCGGCCTGTGACGTCGAAAGCCGGGACAATTTTGAACTGCACACTTATTAGACTTGATTCAGAAACCCCTATCTCAAAACAGCACAGATGTGTTTTTTTTCCAACTTTGTCTGAGTGTACAGTGGGGCAAAAAAGTATTTAGTCAGCCACCAATTGTGTAAGTTCTCCCACTTAAAAAGATCAGAGAGGCCTGTAATTTTCATCATAGGTATACCTCAACTATGAGAGACAAAATGAGGAAAAAAAATCCAGAAAATCACATTGTCTGATTTTTAAAGAATTTATTTGCAAATTATGGTGGAAAATAAGTATTTGGTCACCTACAAACAAGTAAGATTTCTGGCTTTCACAGACCTGTAACTTCTTTAAGAGGCTCCTCGGTCCTCCACTCGTTACCTGTATTAATGGCACCTGTGTGAACTCGTTATCAGTATAAAAGACACCTGTCCACAACCTCAAACAGTCACGCTCCAAACTCCACTATGGCCAAGACCAAAGAGCTGTCAAAGGACACCAGAAACAAAATTGTAGACCTTCACCAGGCTGGGAAGACTGAATCTGCAATAGGTAAGCAGCTTGGTGTGAAGAAATCAACTGTGGGAGCAATTATTAGAAAATGGAAGACATACAAGACCACTGATAATCTCCCTCGATCTGGGGCTCCACGCAAGATCTCACCCCGTGGGGTCAAAATGATCACAAGAACGGTGAGCAAAAATCCCTGAACCACACGGAGGGACCTAGTGAATGACCTGCAGAGAGCTGGGACCAAAGTAACAAAGGCTACCATCAGTAACACACTACGCTGCCAGGGACTCAAATCCTGCAGTGCCAGACGTGTCCCCCTGCTGAAGCCAGGACACGTCCAGGCCCGTCTGTGGTTTGCTAGAGAGCATTTGGATGATCCAGAAGAGGATTGGGAGAACATCAAATGGTCAGATGAAACCAAAATAGAACTTTTTGGTAGAAACTCAACTTGTCGTGTTTGGAGGGGAAAGAATGCTGAGTTGGATCCAAAGAACACCATACCTACTGTAAAGCATGGGGGTGGAAACATCATGCTTTGGGGCTGTTTTTCTGCAAGGGGACCAGGACGACTGATCCGTGTAAAGGAAAGGGGGCCATGTATCGTAAGATTTTGAGTGAAAACCTCCTTCCATCAGCAAGGGCATTGAAAATGAGACGTGGCTGGGTCTTTCAGCATGACAATGATCCCAAACACACCGCCCGGGCAACGAAGGAGTGGCTTCGTAAGAAGCATTTCAAGGTCCTGGAGTGGCCTAGCCAGTCTCCAGATCTCAACCCCATAGAAAATCTCTGGAGGGAGTTGAAAGTCCGTGTTGCCCAGCGTCAGCCCCAAAACATCACTGCTCTAGAGGAGATCTGCATGGAGGAATGGGCCAAAATACCAGCAACAGTGTGTGAAAACCTTGTGAAGACTTACAGAAAACGTTTGACCTCTGTCATTGCCAACAAAGGCTATATAACAAAGTATTGAGATTAACTTTTGTTATTGACCAAACACTTATTTTCCACCATAATTTGCAAATAAATTCTTTAAAAATCAGACAATGTGATTTTCTGGATTTTTTTTCCTCGTTTTGTCTCTCATAGTTGAGGTATACCTATGATGAAAATTACAGGCCTCTCTGATCTTTTTAAGTGGGAGAACTTACACAATTGGTGGCTGACTAAATACTTTTTTGCCCCACTGTATATACACCACAGACACACAATAACACCCCAAATCCCAGAAAAAGTTGGGTTTTTCATAATGTGGGACCTTTAATATGGATCTGAATTCAATCTTCTATAGAGCTTCTAAGAGTCGTGGCAATAGATTCTTGAAGGGCGTCAACCTGCATAAGGTCAATCATGTGAAACATGTTCCCGGGTTATGGGTCTTCTAGAAAACAAGAAGATACAGCTTTATATCTACATGCACCTTCTGCAGCAAATAATCCCCATCATTCTTTATTCAAACATAGTGTGAAGACTCCAAAGGTAAACTTCAACTGTGGAGCCACAAGAAAATATTTTAGTTAAATTTAGAAAACATGGATTGGGTGTTTAGATATAAACATTTTTCTGTCTGACTTCAGGACAAACAACTTTCTAAAAAGTATCCTCTGTCCTCAACTTTTTGGCAAAAATCTGACATTTTAATTAAAGACTGGAAGATTAGCCCATAAAGTTTTCTTACTACTGATTCAAAAAGCAACTGTTGCAGTTCTCAGGACCGATTCCAGTTCCAGCTCTTAGT
Source organism: Pachypanchax playfairii (assembly GCA_006937955.1). Taxonomy (NCBI): domain Eukaryota; kingdom Metazoa; phylum Chordata; class Actinopteri; order Cyprinodontiformes; family Aplocheilidae; genus Pachypanchax; species Pachypanchax playfairii. The sequence goes on from SSNP01000060.1 coordinate 2,645,511, forward strand.
AAAGTTCTAACCTGTTGAAAATTTAAAATGTTTTGCAACAGGTAAAATATTTGGTTTCTGCTAAAAACAGTCATGTCTCATTCCAGTCCATGCAAATGTTTATTTGTTCTGTCCCCATCTGTCCTGTTATTAGAATTTTAGATTTGATTATATTTGTTCAATGAGTTTTCAGTTTCATTTTAGTTATAGTGTTTGTGTTTTTTCCGTCACCCCACACTCAGTCTGGTCATTTAGTTAATTCCTTAAACCTGCCCTCAGTTAATCACCTTCACTCTCTGCACCTGTTTTCTTCCCTATTTAAACCTCCCTGTTTCTTCAGTTGATTGCCTGTTAGTTGAATGCTTTGCATCATAACCCTTGCTGTCAGTCTGTATCCTGGTTGTATTTCTTAGTGGGTCACCAACCCTGGACTGTCCTCAACTTCACCTTCTCACTCTGCCGTTGTTGGATTATTTTCACCTGGATTTGTTGGATTACCCGGAACCCTGTTTAGATTTCAACACTGTTTCTGGCCGCTGACCTGTCAGACTGTGAGTTACTCGCTTCTTTGGATTTGACCATTCACCTGTTTATGGGAGTTCAGATTTTGGATTGTGGACTGGACTCTCTTGTCTGTTGGAGTTACCTGTGCTTGACTCCTACTTTTTTTTTTTTTTTTTTTTTTT
>SSNP01000060.1:2646185-2658138 GCA_006937955.1 Pachypanchax playfairii
TTTTTTTTTTTACTTTCAAAATGAGACTTATTTGTAGCTTGAACAGTTCGGACACCCTTTTTGCCTGACTGAACAATAAATGACAGGATTATATAATTTTTATAGTTTATTTAAAAAGATATTTGCAAAAATGGCAATACTGATGTGTAACAGCTTGTACACATGCTGCACAACACCATCATTCAGCAATCTACACATTTAAAAATCAGAAATCACTTCTAAATCAGACTTAGATATTTATTAAAATAAATATAAAGGCAAGGCAAGGCAAGGCAAGTTTATTTGTATAGCACAATTCATGTACAGGACAATTCAAAGTGCTTTACATGAAACAAAAGCATAAGTAAAAGAATGAAAACATGATTTAAATAAACAGAATTAGATCAAAGGACAGCTTAAAAGCAACCGTGTGGATTTGGACTTTCTAATAAAACTTTATGTAAATGCAACGGAGAACAGGTGGGTCTTTAACCTTGATTTAAATAAACTGAGTGTTTCAGCTGATCTGAGGCTTTCTGGGAGTTTGTTCCAGAAATGTGGAGCATAGAAGCTGAAAGCAGCTTCTCCATGTCTGGTTCTGACTCTGGGAACTGATAAAAGACCAGATCCAGAAGACCTGAGGAGTCTTGTAGGTTCATACTGGGTCAGGAGGTCACTGATGTATTTTGGTCCTAAACCATTCAGAGCTTTATAGACCAGCAATAGAACTTTAAAGTCTATCCTCTGACGGACAGGCAGCCAGTGTAAAGACCTCAGAACTGGACTGATGTGGTCCACTTTTCTGGTTTTAGTGAGAACTCTAGCAGCAGAGTTCTGAATGAGCTGCAACTGTTTAACTGATTTTTTAGGAAGACCAGTAAAGATGCTGTTACAATAATCAAGTAATAAAGGAAACTGTTTTCACAATTGCATATTTTGAATTAATTATCTTTTATCAAAGTGCCATAGAACATTGCATAATGTGCTCCCCAACAGAGGTTTAATGTCTCACTGGATCATTCACAAATATAAAGTGGGTGTGTGTGTGTATATATATATATATATATCTTTTTATCTTAAATTCTATACTACAATCAATAAATGAGAACAAATCCATAAACTTTATCATCTCAACAAACCAAACCAGTTGTAGCACAAACTGGCTTCGAACGTCAAACTGCAAACATCATGGGTCCGTTTGTTGGCTCTGCAAACACAAAACGTGCCATAATGATCAAACATGTTTATGGTTATAATTATGCTGTTTCATGTGACAGAGCTGTTTGTACAGCTGTTTGAGAACTTCTCCACATTTGGAAGCGCTCATTAAGTATCTCACATTTTTTTGCCATTTTCAAAGATGCTGATTTCTCAGTTTGTATCTTTTACTTTTTGTTCAGTTAATGAACAGAATATTTATCCCTATAATTACTTGCTGATAACTTGCCCCAAATCAATGAGAAATCTAGTCTCAAACTGCCACATGTAGAGTACAGTACACAAGGACATTTTAAGTAGGGATGTCCAGATCCGATCACGTGATCGGAAATCGGAGAAATCGGGCTTGATCACGTAGTTTCAGACTCGATTGGAATCGGACGTTACCTCCGGATCAGGACTCGGACATACAGTGGGGCAAAAAAGTATTTAGTCAGCCACCAATTGTGTAAGTTCTCCCACTTAAAAAGATCAGAGAGGCCTGTAATTTTCATCATAGGTATACCTCAACTATGAGAGACAAAATGAGGAAAAAAAATCCAGAAAATCACATTGTCTGATTTTTAAAGAATTTATTTGCAAATTATGGTGGAAAATAAGTGTTTGGTCAATAACAAAAGTTAAATCTCAATACTTTGTTATATAGCCTTTGTTGGCAATGACAGAGGTCAAACGTTTTCTGTAAGTCTTCACAAGGTTTTCACACACTGTTGCTGGTATTTTGGCCCATTCCTCCATGCAGATCTCCTCTAGAGCAGTGATGTTTTGGGGCTGACGCTGGGCAACACGGACTTTCAACTCCCTCCAGAGATTTTCTATGGGGTTGAGATCTGGAGACTGGCTAGGCCACTCCAGGACCTTGAAATGCTTCTTACGAAGCCACTCCTTCGTTGCCCGGGCGGTGTGTTTGGGATCATTGTCATGCTGAAAGACCCAGCCACGTCTCATTTTCAATGCCCTTGCTGATGGAAGGAGGTTTTCACTCAAAATCTTACGATACATGGCCCCATTCATTCTTTCCTTTACACGGATCAGTCGTCCTGGTCCCCTTGCAGAAAAACAGCCCCAAAGCATGATGTTTCCACCCCCATGCTTTACAGTAGGTATGGTGTTCTTTGGATCCAACTCAGCATTCTTTCCCCTCCAAACACGACAAGTTGAGTTTCTACCAAAAAGTTCTATTTTGGTTTCATCTGACCATATGATGTTCTCCCAATCCTCTTCTGGATCATCCAAATGCTCTCTAGCAAACCGCAGACGGGCCTGGACGTGTCCTGGCTTCAGCAGGGGGACACGTCTGGCACTGCAGGATTTGAGTCCCTGGCGGCGTAGTGTGTTACTGATGGTAGCCTTTGTTACTTTGGTCCCAGCTCTCTGCAGGTCATTCACTAGGTCCCTCCGTGTGGTTCTGGGATTTTTGCTCACCGTTCTTGTGATCATTTTGACCCCACGGGGTGAGATCTTGCGTGGAGCCCCAGATCGAGGGAGATTATCAGTGGTCTTGTATGTCTTCCATTTTCTAATAATTGCTCCCACAGTTGATTTCTTCACACCAAGCTGCTTACCTATTGCAGATTCAGTCTTCCCAGCCTGGTGAAGGTCTACAATTTTGTTTCTGGTGTCCTTTGACAGCTCTTTGGTCTTGGCCATAGTGGAGTTTGGAGCGTGACTGTTTGAGGTTGTGGACAGGTGTCTTTTATACTGATAACGAGTTCACACAGGTGCCATTAATACAGGTAACGAGTGGAGGACCGAGGAGCCTCTTAAAGAAGTTACAGGTCTGTGAAAGCCAGAAATCTTACTTGTTTGTAGGTGACCAAATACTTATTTTCCACCATAATTTGCAAATAAATTCTTTAAAAATCAGACAATGTGATTTTCTGGATTTNTTGGGAGAACATCATATGGTCAGATGAAACCAAAATAGAACTTTTTGGTAGAAACTCAACTTGTCGTGTTTGGAGGGGAAAGAATGCTGAGTTGGATCCAAAGAACACCATACCTACTGTAAAGCATGGGGGTGGAAACATCATGCTTTGGGGCTGTTTTTCTGCAAGGGGACCAGGACGACTGATCCGTGTAAAGGAAAGAATGAATGGGGCCATGTATCGTAAGATTTTGAGTGAAAACCTCCTTCCATCAGCAAGGGCATTGAAAATGAGATGTGGCTGGGTCTTTCAGCATGACAATGATCCCAAACACACCGCCCGGGCAATGAAGGAGTGGCTTCGTAAGAAGCATTTCAAGGTCCTGGAGTGGCCTAGCCAGTCTCCAGATCTCAACCCCATAGAAAATCTCTGGAGGGAGTTGAAAGTCCGTGTTGCCCAGCGTCAGCCCCAAAACATCACTGCTCTAGAGGAGATCTGCATGGAGGAATGGGCCAAAATACCAGCAACAGTGTGTGAAAACCTTGTGAAGACTTACAGAAAACGTTTGACCTCTGTCATTGCCAACAAAGGCTATATAACAAAGTATTGAGATTAACTTTTGTTATTGACCAAATACTTATTTTCCACCATAATTTGCAAATAAATTCTTTAAAAATCAGACAATGTGATTTTCTGGATTTTTTTTCCTCATTTTGTCTCTCATAGTTGAGGTATACCTATGATGAAAATTACAGGCCTCTCTGATCTTTTTAAGTGGGAGAACTTACACAATTGGTGGCTGACTAAATACTTTTTTGCCCCACTGTACGTATATGTATATATATTCTTATTAGTTTTTAACGCATCTATACACCTTCTCGTGTGATGTCGGTATCCGGGACACTTTCCCTCGCAACCCGCAGCCGCCATTTTAAGAGGGGACGCGTTTGCATGACGACCGACCGCAACGTGTGTGAAAATGTGAATGTTAACAGTCCTGTAGTCTACACAACAGTGGAGAAGATGAGCACTTATAAAAGCCTCGATGCGTATATTTTCTTCAAGGTAAGCTTTTTTAATTGGCTCAGTGGATGATGTTGCCAAGTTAGCTCCACTTCGCTTAGCAACACTAGCCATGTTAGCATGAGTTCCTGTGTTAGTTTATAGTCATTTTATATCCCTATGATATTATCTTAAATGCATTCATGGAGTGGAGGTGATCACTTACTGCATGCAGAGGACAGCCCATGATCATGTCACTCTTTCTGCAGTGTCTGCCGTTCTGATCAGCTTATTTAATTACAGAACATTTTATTTAATAACTTAATGTCCATCCACTGGTTTGTGTGCGTTCAGACTGTCTGCGTGCTCACAGTACAGAAATGCGCTCTCGTCATGTTCGTTTTTACACACAAGTGACAACTTCATGACTCCCCACCGGGAGGAAGCCCAGGGGAAAACCCCAGGACGCGCTGGAATGGCCGCAACCGGCTGTCCCAGTCCCAGGACTGCTGGTTGTCCTGTCCCTGCAGCTAAATATTAAATAGGGTGAATCAAATACAACATAAGGAATGTCCTGAATCTGTTTATTTGCTCTTGGACTTGAGGGCAAAAAATTTTGATCAGGACATCCCTACTTATAATACTTCTGACTTACCTCCTCAGATAATCATCTAGTCTCAGATCCTGTTGTTGAATTTCAGCAGACCATAAACACCACCACCTGAAGTAAAAATCAAATCATATTCAGTCTAATTCTAGAATCAATCTAATTCTACTGATTGCTTTCTGTAGCTTAATATTTGTGTACTAGCTTCTGCATAAATACAAAACCTTGTTGGTATTATCATTCATTTACTAAATAAGGACTGGGCACATTTAATTAAAATTCATGAAATGTTTTTCCTCTCAATTTTTTGAGTTTATATTTTAATTTAGACCAACGCCCATTAAAAAGAAGAAGAGCCTTTTGTAATCTGTTACAGAAGGTTGTTTTATATCATATCAGTATTAGTCATTGTGGCAAAATATGCTCCTATGCTGAACCAGGAACTACCACACAAACTTTATATTGTTATAATTTCCAAGTAAATATATGCACACTTTATTTTATCTAGTGAATCAATAAAGGTGTGATGTGCATGAGTATTTGAAGTGAAACGTTTCCTTTGGTACTGAAGTTTAAGGCATGTACTGTATTTTTAAGCATGGCTTGTTATTTATTCTTCAGTCATCTTTACATATTATATTTTGAATAAAATGTCTGTTCTATTGCTGCCAGATAGTTCATTTCTTAAAGTTGATGAAGTATCTCCAAAGTATGAACATGTAAGTTGCCTTGCTATTACTCTTGCAACAATTCCAGCTCGTGATTTTGAATGTAAAGTTGAGATTTATTTAAAACCTTAAAAGGCTGTTAAGCCCCTAGTGGCTGTTCCTGTAACAGTATAGGCTTAAAGCCTACTTGGTGTGGCATGGGCAGCTAACCGCTAGAGCTGTTAGCTTCTTGTTAGACCTGAATTAGACCTGGTTAAAACAGGTTGCTGTTTTTAATAATAAAACTCTTAAACTACTCAATATTGTGTTCAGCCTCCCTTGTATCCTGCAAAGTCCCTAATCCTCATGGATAACAGATGGAAACTAAGGTGTTACATTGAGATTGTGATTGTTTGTCATATTCACCCAGAACAGCCACTCCAGCTATGGAGCCTACAGCGATGCCTGCAATTGCTCCTTGTGAAAGTCCTCCCGATATAGGTTCGTGGGTGGGCTCAGCTGTTGTGTTCGTAGCTGTTTCAGTGGTCTGATTAGTTGGATGACCAGTTGGAGCTGCAGTTGATTGGCTTGTTGGAGCTGCAGTTGATTGATTTGTTGGCGCTGCAGTTGTCTGGTTCATTGTAGCTGCAGTTGTTTCGCTTGTTGGAGCTGCAGTTGTTTGGCTTGTTGGAGATGCAGCTGTTCGGCTTGTTGGAGCTGCAGTTGTTTGGCTTGTTGGAGCTGCAGTTGTTTGGCTTGTTGGAGATGCAGCTGTTCGGCTTGTTGGAGCTGCAGTTGATCGGCTTGTTGGAGCTGCAGTTGATGGGCTTGTTGGAGCTGCAGTTGTTTGGCTTGTTGGAGCTGCAGTTGATCGGCTTGTTGGAGCTGCAGTTGATGGGCTTGTTGGAGCTGCAGTTGATGGGCTTGTTGGAGCTGCAGTTGATCGGCTTGTTGGAGCTGCAGTTGATGGGCTTGTTGGAGCTGCAGTTGATTGGCTCGTTGGAGCGGCAGTTGATCGGCTTGTTGGAGCTGCAGTTGATTGGCTCGTTGGAGCGGCAGTTGATCGGCTTGTTGGAGCTGCAGTTGATCGACTCGTTGGAGAAGCAGTTGATCGACTTGTTGGAGATGCAGTTTGGCTTGTTGAGCCACTTGGTTCTAATGTGGGCGTACTAATAGTCATGGATGTGCCAGTGGACTGGGCTCCACACAGAATCACTGAATCAATTCAAACAAAAATATTTGAAAGGCCTTAAAGGAAAGTACGAAAATGTTCCTACAAACAAAGTGATAAAACCAATTTCCAACTAACTTTTGCTATAAATTAAAAACAAGCTAGCTCACTAATGTTCACTCACAAGGTTTCGGCAAATGTGTCATTCCATATTTGACTTGATAATTATCACATTCTTTTTGTTCAGCTGTGTGTTCCTCTGTCAGTTATAAGAAGGATCATCTTTAACATCATCGCATTAATGTTTACCAAAGATCAATCAAACTGTTTGATGGATGCTTGGGACATGTTAAACAATAGAATTCAGTCAGTCATTATCTCTACCATCTTGTTCCTGTTCAGAGTTCCAAGAAGCTGGTACCAAGCTTCAAAAGTCATTAGGAAAGAGGTGGGGTTACACCCTGGACAGGTCACCCATTTTTTTTTTTTTCCAAGAAATTAACTGCTCTGATCATCATTGGATGCTGAGACTCAAAGGTCAAAATTTAAAAGCTGTGAAGTGTCTAATAAAATCCAATTATAAAACAGACTTATAAAGACTAAAATGTAGTTTTACCTGTGCAAAGTAGGCAGAGACTGGAAACAGAAAGTTTTATTTTCATTATTACAGGTGATATGTGCCACAGCCTCAGTCAGTGTCAGAGATGCTCTTTTAAGCTGCTGGAAACACAACCACAAATTAAAAAATTTAGTTAATTCATGAATAAATAAACTTTAATCAAGAGTAACAGATTCTTTAAATGCACTCAACTACAATATTATTTGAACTTTGTTTTATATCTTAATAAATAAGAGCTACACATGGAATGTAGTATGTATGTCATGGGTATATCTATAGAAGAACAAAGAAAAAATCAAAGTGGAAATGATTATTAATAAAAATTAAAAAACACAGTGATAAAGAACATTAACCCTAACATGAATTAACCCCCCATCCTACAGAACTAAGACCAAAACTGGAAAAGTCAAGCTATGTGAAAGTTCAGGTAATTAAAAATGTTGACATTTAATTGTTAATGGTTCATAATACTAAAACATCAAAAGAACCCCGACACGCTAACCTAAAATAACAACCATAACAAAAAACACCAAACTGTGAACTGTGACAATATGTACTTAATGAATGAAGTTCGTGACACCAGACAAGAGTTTGTTAAATCTGGCAGCCTTAAATTTACCAATGTAAATATTCTACAAGTTGATTAATGCATTTCAACATTTTGTTTTTAATCATCATGGATTTGAAAATACATAAATACTGATCCCAATATCAGAGCAAAAAAGTAATAATAATATAATAATAATAATATTTACCATGTTAAAATCACTAAATTGGTAAAACTGATTATCTAGAAGATCTTGTGAAAAGAGCCGAGTTACTCACCCGAGTGAATTTTGATAATAATTTCCATCCTTTCCCATAAGACCATTTTATATTCTTCTTTACGACCTTACTGTCACACCTATTTGTGACTTCTTGCCCTCCCACCTGAATGAGCGTGTGTGTTTTAATACATCACCATTGATTAGGATGATGCAAAAATGGATTTTAAGATATCGCTAACTAAGATTTTTATGATTGCATCTATATTGTGTGTTAATGAAACATCAGCAAGGAAGAATGTTTCCTCACCACTTAGGGCAAAAAATAAATAAATATATATATATATATATATATTTAATTAAAAATAGATTAATATCAATATTATAAAACAACGTTTTTGTTTTAAGACTAATTCAGCCTGCTATGGTTACCAATATCCACAAGTTTTTACCTGATAAAAATAGAAGTTGAATCAGAATGTGAGTTAATAAATAATCTTTGTCACTTGATGTTATTGTAGACACGCCATCATTTTATAGAAAGTCAGCTTAAGTCCTGGACTTTGGTCTAGGTGAAGTAAGTCTAACGTCATTTCTGGTTGTCATATACTTTTAAAAAAATGTTAGAAAAAACTTTTCTCCTTTTTGCACTTGTTTAAAAAATGTTTTTACATGTTGCCAGTAAAGAGTACAGGTGAATACTTCTAGTTACTATTGTTGATTGTATTTTTACAAGACTTTCGAGTTGCTCATTGCCATTCTTAATTTGAGATAACTAATAAAGAAATTAGTCGATGAGTTCTTTGTCGTTTGTTTTCTGTATAAATGACAATAAAATCATCTCAGTTATGTTTTTTTTTTCAATTTCAAGCTGTAGGGTTAAAAAAAAATATATTTGATACACAATGAATTATAAAGTTAATTGTTTGGGTTAATATGAGTCTACTCAAGTGGAAATTTTGAAAAGGGAAAATTCTTTATCTGACATTCAATGAGCAGGAAGTAGGGTAGTGGGAAAGACTGTACGTCACATCATAAAAGCTCAACAAAAACTTCCTTATTGTTCTTGTCTTGATTATAAAACTTTCTTGACACATTATATGGCTGGCAGAGATATGAAGTTAACCCTTACCCACTGGAGTTTTTTTAGAAAATTCTGATTTTTAGATAACTTAGTGTTCATTTCATCCAGCTCCTTTACATTGGCAGGTGAAGAGTAGTAACTGTATACTACCATGCGAGGTCATCAGCTCATGCACAAGAAGAAGAATGGCACCTATCAGCATCCTGGTCAGCGTCCAGTGTACTAGGACTACCACAAGAGAAAAACTGAATTGGCTTCACTCAGAACAAAAGCTTAGTAGCCCTATTTATCAGGCCTGTTTGGGTTGTATTGCTTCAGTGTATACCTTCCTTTAAAAGCAATGGTCATCTCATCCAATGACAGCTCCTTGGTAAAATAAAAGATAAATGGCATTTACTTGTATGTTTTTTTAAGTCAGACTCCGACTCTCAAACAGCTTCACACTACAAATTTTCGTCTACACATACACTCACATGTTGAGTGGTGATTAACTGCATATTGTAGCCTCCGCTGCCCTGGGACACACTGACAGAGGCGAGACTGTAGACACAGATGCCATCAAACCTTCTGACCACCACCAAACAGGCAAGGCGGGTGAAACGTCCTGCGTAAGGACACACTGCCACGTCTTGGAAGTATAAAATGAACGTATCCAGCACTGGATGTAAGAGTGTGTAGTGTCGTGGCTGCCCCCCCTTAATATGCTTTTCATTATTAGAAAGGTGCAGGAAAGACAGGATGGATTGAAATCTAGACCTGGTCACCACTTTTCCAAATCCTGGAGTGAATGATGGCCAAAATCAGAGCAGACAGTGCTTTCATCTTCTGGACCGTGACATCAGTCATGTTGATCTGAGCTTTACTGCCTACTGGTCAAGGTACTGGTAGTCATGTGTGTGGGTTTCTGTTGTAATCAGTGTCCAGAAACCTTCAGTTAGGAGGGCAGACAGGATATCAGCAGACTCTGCATTGACAAAACAAAAATGGCCCTGGCATTTTTGGCCATTGACACCCACCATGATATGCAAAGGCACATGACATACCGATGGATACACGTGCACATTGTATTGTTTGAACACTCAAAATAAAGCACAGCAGCCCACATGGAAGAAAGTCAATATGTATATCACTACTCACAGAGACTTTCATCTTGGGAGAGACAACCACAGCGTCTCAGTTCCCATCCTGAAGTGAAAGTGGATGTGAAAGTTTAACGGAATATATTGTTTATACAAATACACAACTCAACTATGCCCATTTAAAAACAGGGGTTCACATTATATTTTTGGCCTGGTTCTCAGGGGAGAACATCGGGTTGTTGCTTGGTCCTTTCCTCACATTTTTAAATGTGTCTTGCTGTGTCTCTGCAGAGCTCCATTGCTTTGTTTTTGGTTCTTAAAGTGGTCTGATTAGTTCTCTATTTTTGTTTGTTTCAATAAAAATCCTTTAATTGAAGAAAAAATCAAGAGAAACCAGTAAAATGTAAAAATTCTAGAAAAAAAAAAAAACATTCAGCGTTCAGGTTGGATTGTTTAAAGGTTTGATTGTTCATTTTAATCTACATTTAACAGTTTGCTGTTTAAATTTATTAGTCGGCTGTTACATGTTCCACTTGGAGCTTCTGTCATTTAATGTAACTGCTTTCTGTTTTGAAATGATGCTTGTAATGTGATGCAGTCAGATAAAAAGGCCCAGTGTACAGTGAAGGCTATCCCATAGTGCTTTGCGCTCATTTAAAATGGTGCGGATCAAAGACAAATACACTAATTTTGTTGATAAAATCTGATGGTTTTTCTGTATTTTACAGCACAAAAAAAGGTAGAATTCTGCTCATCCATGCAGAGTTGGTCTATTTGTCTTATTCCGTGAATTTTTGTGTTTTAACGCAATGCAGCAGAATCCTGCAGTCAGCTGCGAGACACACTGGTCTGACTGACTGAAAATCAGTCACCCTGACAAACTGATACAGAGACGCAGCATCAGCTAATCAGGCCTTCGATTAATGCAACGATTCACGCAGCTCAGCCAAACCAATGTTAAGTACGCAAATACGCATTGCAACTTTTCATCTGGTGCACTTTTTATATTTTGAGAGCATATGCGCACCTCCAGACCACTTATGTGCACTCCTGACTAAATATCATGCAAAAAAAGAACTGCTCATCAAAGTGGCATCTTAAAGTTTAAAGAACAGAGAGAGAAGTAGAAAAGCACTCAGAGAGTGCAGTCCTCTGTCAAATGGACATATTGTTGAAAGTATTATGTCCGTATCCTTAAAAAAATTCCTGGATCCAGACGGTAATCCGGATCACCCCCAAAATCTAATAAATTCTTCCTTGGGTCATTTCTGACCTTTCCTGAAAAATTCCATCCAAATTAATTCATTAGTTTTTGAGTTATCCTGCTAACAGACAGACAGACAGACAGACAGACAGACAGACAGACAGACAGACAGACAGACAGACAGACAGACAGACAGACAGACAGACGCTGATGAAAACATGACCTCCTTGGTGGTGGTAATGAGCGAGTTACTCCACATATAAAATGTGCTATACAAATAAAGTTTGACTTGAATTCCAACAGAAAATCATACCCAATATCTTGTTGAAAGGCAACATTGCTAACTAACTGTCCCACCATGCAGCCTTTTGCTAAACTCATAAAATAATAAAGACTTGGATGTACACAAAAGTAACTACTCCACATTATCAACAACAGAATTTTAACTAGAGTGCTAATAATATTTAAATATTTCTAATACTTGATACCATGATTTTTAAAAGATCTGATTTCTGAAAAATTATTTGGTATCAAAATATTTTTTTAAAAACACGTGAATTCACTTAGAATTAATTCTTGGAATAACAAGACAAATATGAATCTTCTTCATTGCCATCTTTAAAAAACTAGACCAAGTTGGCTGATGTTAGTAACAAAAAAGGAAACACATTTATTTGGCCAGTATCCTTTATTTGACTCATGAAAAATAAA
>SSNP01000060.1:2658189-2693380 GCA_006937955.1 Pachypanchax playfairii
CACTTTTTATATTTTGAGAGCATATGCGCACCTCCAGACCACTTATGTGCACTCCTGACTAAATATCATGCAAAAAAAGAACTGCTCATCAAAGTGGCATCTTAAAGTTTAAAGAACAGAGAGAGAAGTAGAAAAGCACTCAGAGAGTGCAGTCCTCTGTCAAATGGACATATTGTAGAAAGTATTATGGCCGTATCCTTAAAAAAATTCCTGGATCCAGACGGTAATCCGGATCACCCCCAAAATCTAATAAATTCTTCCTTGGGTCATTTCTGACCTTTCCTGAAAAATTCCATCCAAATTAATTCATTAGTTTTTGAGTTATCCTGCTAACAGACAGACAGACAGACAGACAGACAGACAGACGCTGATGAAAACATGACCTCCTTGGTGGAGGTAATGAGCGAGAGAGAGATGCAGACACAGGCAGACAAGAAAAAAGCAGGAATCAGTTAAAGTCGAGTTTAAATCATGTTTATGTGAAGAGAGATATACTAGCTTAAAACAGCATATTTTTCAGTAGTATTACATAATGATGTAACTGTTGAGCTGGATACCAAGTCTGCTCATAGTATTATATGTGTTTTTGAAAACAGAATTAATTTAAAAATGATAATATTACTTGCTAACTGCTTAAACCTTAGTCAGATCTCTCAGGGCAGGTCTGCAGGCTTCTGGATCAAAGGAAGCTGCTTTCTATATTTGTGCTCCACAGAAATGGAAAAGTTTACTGTAGATCCAAGAGAATCCCCCAATCAAACTATTTTGGGTGTTTTTTGAAAGTACCTGTTACTCCACATATAAAATGTGCTATACAAATAAAGTTTGACTTGAATTCCAACAGAAAATCATACCCAATATCTTGTTGAAAGGCAACATTGCTAACTAACTGTCCCACCATGCAGCCTTTTGCTAAACTCATAAAATAATAAAGACTTGGATGTACACAAAAGTAACTACTCCACATTATCAACAACAGAATTTTAACTAGAGTGCTAATAATATTTAAATATTTCTAATACTTGATACCATGATTTTTAAAAGATCTGATTTCTGAAAAATTATTTGGTATCAAAATATTTTTTTAAAAACACGTGAATTCACTTAGAATTAATTCTTGGAATAACAAGACAAATATGAATCTTCTTCACTGCCATCTTTAAAAAACTAGACCAAGTTGGCTGATGTTAGTAACAAAAAAGGAAACACATTTATTTGGCCAGTATCCTTTATTTGACTCATGAAAAATAAATCAAGGTTAATTTTTAAAATGCTTGAAGGGGATGTAAATACATGTGGAATTGTTTTTCAAGGATGCCAGAACTAACTAAAGTTCAGTTTAAACATGAACATGAAACACATCATAAAAACAGATATTGACCCCAGAAATGTCCATTGCACTGTACAAAGCTACAAAGATACTAAGATGTGCAAATAAACACAGATCATTTACAATTTGGATTTTAATTTACATGATTAAATCCAGAATTGGACATTAGAGCATTGAATACAAATGAAAAATACAGCCTCAGCAGTTAATAAAAACATACTGTTTTAGATCATAATAAAAAACTGCTTTCTTGATTTTTCTTATGTCAGATAACTGATGGTGTAACTGATTTTTTGTCTTCCTCTTGGCGGATGCGTCCTCATCAAGGACACCAGTTTTCAGCCTCTCAGACCAATCAGCTTTTCAGAGTCCAGTGAGCTTGTTCAGGATTAGGTTTGGGACAGCAACGGTTTTATTTTTAAATATTTAAGTCCTCATTGGAGTGAAAGTTGGAGGGTCTTATATCTTGTTGGTGTACTTCAGGAGACCATAGACACCACCACCTAAAAAGACAAACAATTTTTAATATCTAGGGATTTATAATAATTAAAATGTGATTTTTTTAGTTCAACAACAAAAGAACTTCTTGTCCTGCTCAAAAACGCTCCTTTTTCAGAGTTATTGGACTGTCCAGCCCCGTGGATTCATTTTGATTGAACTTTTCTGTTTTTATTCTCCATTCTTTCCAATTTTTGTCATTTATTTATAAATGCAGAACTTCCAGTTTATAAATGTGAATCTTTTCCACTTTCATATTACTGTCATAGTCTTAGGGCATGTTCCTAGTTTGCGGGTGATCTACTAAGACTGGTTGCGCAATTGTTAACCGGCGCAAATAGCAATATTCAAATGAGGAGTTTGACGGCGCTATTCTCTTGCGGGCGCAAGAAAGGCGCAAACATAAAATGAAATTCCTCCCAATATTTTGCGTCTTCTGACAGAAACGGCCAAGTTGTCAGGTCTTGGGGTTTTGGTTGTTTTATTATGTTCTGTACTTGTGCTTGTTCTCATTCGGTGTCTTAGGTTATGTTATGTGATAGGGTAGAGAAAGGACATCAATTATACACGTTCATGCTTTAAAGATCTTTTCTGTGTGACTTATGTGTGCATGTTCTCATGCAGGCCTCGCTATCTGATTATTTCAGTTACATGCTCTTTCTTTCCCACTGCTGTTTCCCAGAACTCCCTGTTTTCTAATCCAAGGTCACTGTTAAGAAACAGCTACAACTGGCTCCACTGATTTGGGAGTGACAATTTACTGTTATCTGTTATTTGTTATTGCTGTGTCTAAAGAGAATAAAAAGACTGAGCTGGGTAGAGCTGTCAGAGGTGGTGCCAGAGCGGAGCTGACACACTCTCCCCAGCTGGGTTATTGAACCAATCTTCTTGAGTGATCGTATTTCTTATATTTTCTATAATAAAAGGTTTTAACAGAATAAGGAAAAAACCTAACATTATGCTTTTATTTTCCTTAGTCATGTAGTTTTCGGTTCTGCTTTTATTTTTGGTATTATTTGTCATTTCCTGTTCCCCCGTTTTGTGTCTTAGGTTCCTTGGCTGTCTGTTGTCATTTCCTGTGCTCCTCTTTTCCACTCCCAGGTGTGTCTTATTTTCATGATTAGTTCCTGTGTGTGTTTCTCCCTTTATCAGCAGATGTTTTGAGTTTGTCATCAGTTTGGTTTTGTATTTAAGTCCCGTGTTTTAGTCGGTCAGTGTCGGTTCGTTCTCGGTCTTAGCCCTTAGTTCTCTATTCTCAGTCTCAGTCTTAGTCTCAGTATTTAGCCTTGTCTTAGCCCCAGCCTCGGTAGTAGTTTTGTTTTGTTTTTCCCTCCGTTACTTTCATGTTGTGGATTCGTTGGACTGGTCTCTTCACTTCTCATGTAAGTTTGTTTTGCTGCCCCGTCAGCCGTTACTTTATTATTAAACTTTTCGTTTCTTTATTTTCGCCTCCTCATATCCTTCCTGCACCTGGGTCCTATCCCACAACCACCAGAACCTAACACAAGTTGCATATTCATTAAGGGGGAAAGCGCTAAAATGACTTTGCGCGTCTTGCTGCTGGTTTAACAGGCGCAGTTTTTCCTGCGCGCCTTTAGTAAATCACCAGCTGCTTGTTTTTACGGCCGCTGAGCGGTTTGCGCTTGTTTTAACAACCGCAAACCTGATAAATCAGGCCCTCTGTGCATGTCAGAGTAGCAGTCATGAAAAAAGTGATTCCAGTTTTATTGTGTTTTACAATATAAAAATACAAATATCTGCAATGTTTTAGACTACATTTTGTGTATTGCTAATATATTTTGTAAAAACAAATACTTGAAAAAATGTTGACTTCTTTTTACCATGTCATTCTTGTCTGGTAATTAATTTCTTATTCAAACTCAATCAAAGTTACATTTTCAGTTTTTCTTGGTCTTTGTAGAACTGGATTTCAATTTGAATTTAAATGTTCATATTTTTGCAGCTGCACCAGTTTGTTTTAATCAGTAAAATTTGAATTTGTTCAGAGGCTTGGGAGTAAAAAGGTGACAATAGTTCAAAAACTACAAGATTACTTGTAGAGTTCAGACCTCCACTGAGCGCCTCAGTTTTCCCCATTTGTAGGAACATTGTATCGACATCAACAGATTCATTGACCATGAAAACACCTTTAGTAATAGGATTGACATTGATCTCATTATTAGTTCAGAAGTTATTCACAAAAATCACTTTTTTAGTTGAGGTGGTTTTCTTCTGGATCGAGCTCCAGAGCTTTTAATCAAATCAGTTAGCACATTATTGATTTCACAGTGTCTTTTGGTGCTTGTTGCAAGTCTATAACATAATTTGTTCCCTTGTAATGAAAATCCAACAAGTCTCGATTTTTTCCCCCTTTTTCTAGATCACAGTATCCAGAATTTTCTAACGATCCAGATCAATTTTTAGTATCTTTTAGAACCTGTTGGGAACTCACTCTATCTCACAATTATAAAGAATCCTTAAAAGAAATTCCTCCAAAATCTAATCGTTTCTTCTCTGGGCCATTTCTAACCTTTCCTGAAAATTTCATTAAAGTGTATCCATAACTTTTTGAGTTATCTGGCAAAAGGACAAACAAACAAACAGTGGCAAAAACATGACTTCCTGTTGGAGGTAATAAAAATATCTCTCCTCCCTGTGTTGTTCATCATTTATTATCTAGCATCAGTTTGTTAATAAATAACAGGTGATGCAGAGCATGTGAACATTGACTGTTTGTCTTGTGTACTCACCCAAGGCAGCAACCCCAGCAACTGTCCCTACGGTGATGCCAGCTATCGCTCCTCCTGAAAGTCCTGACGAAGATTCTGGAGGAGGCTGAGCTGTTGCGTTTGAAGTAGCAACACCTGTCACATTTTCAGCAGTAGCACCTGATGCAGTTACTGCAGCAGTACTTGTTGTACTTCCATCAGTGACCACTGTAGAAGGTCCGCCAGTTGTTCCAGTACTTTCTGTTGGATTACGTGTAGTTGGTTGGAGGCTGCTGGGAGGTGGGGGAGTTGCTGTTCCACATACTGTAGTTACTATATTAGGTACAAAACAAAAAATTGATGCAACATTTAAAGCAAATAAAATATGTGGCAACAACTGTAAACAAGTCTTTCATATATGTGAAGAAGAATTCTGGCCCACTGTTCTCTGCAGTCCTATTCAGAGGTTTTTGAGCATGAAGGGTCTGTTCAGGTGTCATGCCACAGCAGATCAACTGGATTTATGTCTGAACTTTGACTAAGTCATTCCAAAAAAAGAATATTTCTTTATTTTTGGCGCTAATCAGAGGTTTCATTGCTAGTGTGTTTTAGATCATTGTCCTGCTCAAGTGCATTTGAGCTTAAGGTCATAAACTGATGACAGGACACTCTCCTTCAACAATAAAGCAGCCCCATACCATCACACTACCACCAACATGTTTTACTGTTGGTTTGATGATTTTTCTGAAATGCGGTGTTAGTTTCACTCGAAATATAAAAGAATGCATATCTTTCAAAAATTCCACTTTCGTCAGAATATTTTGCTAAACGTCTTCAGGATAACACAGATGGTTTTTTTTTGTGGCAAATGTCAGAGAAACCTTTGTTCTATTTTTGGTTGGCAGCATCTAGTTGATTAGTGTTGGAGTTCTGCGTTGGCAGAAATGTAAATATGTAGCTTTTTATTAAATGTTTTGTCATATAATTTAATCTGTTTATTCTAATTTTGTGACTGTTCCTCTTCTGTCACACTAAAACAGCAATTATCATAATCTCAAACACACAGCAAAGAGGAAAAATTACATCTTTTCAAACTAGTAACATAAAAGATTGGGACAAAAAATATTTCTAAACATTTAGAGCTGAAATAAAAAGTTCTTGCTCATAAGTCAAAAATTGAGACAGATTTGTTGCAACATTGTCAAGTTGTTTCACAGCTTTGTCTTTGCACATGTAGTTTTTCCACGACCTTCACACAGAAAATTCTAACTAATATATGAGGGCAAGACAAAGCAAAATATCTTTGAAAAATACATTTAAGTAATTGTAGATTGTAAGTATTTGTGTGGGATTATTTCTGTTTTCTGTTTCACGTTGTCCATGTAGCTTCATATTCCAAATAAGAATTTAGCATCATTATTACCTAAAAATGACAAAGGGTGAATAGTTTGTTTTACCTGTACAAAGAAGGCAAATAGTTGCTAAAAGAAGATTCATTGTCCAAGAAAAACAATGCCAAAGATTTCAGGGACTCTTTTTCTAAAACACGAAGCACAAAAACAGAAAATTGGTTAATTGTTAAACATGCACACATTTATAAATGTAACACATTTTTAAATCATTATTGTTAAAAGTTACTTTGTTGTTGAAATCAGGATTAACTGTAACTATGTGTATCTGAAAATAAATCCCACTTGATAGCAATTTCACAACAACTTTTTTAAGGAAGTAGCGCTAAAAAATTAAAACATTAGTCATGTTTTTTTCCAAACCCCTGTGAGAACAGCTCAGCTACTCACCTGTGAGGCTGTCAATGATGACTTGCTTCCTTTCCTGTAAGAGCAGAGAATATTCGGCTTTTATTACCTTCTTATCGCTCAACCCTGTCATTTTTAGCCCTCCCATCTGTGCACTCTGTGTTATAAATGGTTATTAGGGCTAACTTTACTGCAACATATTTAGAGAGAGCAGAATGCAATAAATGTAAATCTCTCAAAGGTGGATTTGGAGTTAGAATGGGTTTATTTGTTGTATGGAAATGTTTTGATCATGAAGAGTGAAATAAAAGTTAACTATTTTAAATTCCCACATTTGGAGCTCTTTTTTAAAAAAAGTTTCTAATTATTTTGTTAGGAAGATAGCAATTTCCACATGGTGTCAATTTAAAACACAAATAAACATAATACACATAATAGCTTTGTTTTACAGAATTAAGGTTCAGCTCAATTTAATCCAATTTGTTTTTACTTATAAAGTACAACTTCATAAAAAAGGTTATTTCAAGACACTTTACAGAAATATGAAGTCAGTTGGTAAAAACACAATTTCCTGTCTAAGGACCCTAGTCAATTGGTTGAATCATCAATTCAATACAATCTCCATACTATAAAAAACATGGACTGGCGAAAGTGGAAAGGAACTACTCCCTTTGAACAGGAAGAAACTTCCAACAGAACCCGTCTCAGGATGAGCAGCTTTCTTCCTAGAATGACTGGGGATCTGACAGGAAAGACACAGAGACAAATACAGACAGACTTGGGCCAGTCGTCATTCTATGGTAAGAGAAACAGAGATAAAGTTAATGGTAGCAATAATAATAAACACAAAAGTGCAGAAAACACAGGAGCGTCATGAAATTTAGTCCTCCAGCCTATAGCTACTAAACAACTAAAGGGAAAGCTCAGGAGAAGCAAAGCTAACACTATAGGATTCAGCTAAAAGGAAAGTTTTAAGACTAAACGTACAGAAGGATTCTGCCTCACAGATTTTATGTCTCTAAAACAAGCTTGAAATCTTAGAAACTGATTGGTTTCATAGATAAATATAACTTCATAACTTTATGAACATAAAATCATCAGCATAACAATGAACATTTAGATCATGTTGTCTAATAATTTTACCAAGTGGTAGCATATATACAGTATATGGTAAAGAATTTCTCCAAACACTGAACCCTGAGGAACTCCATGACAGACCATGGTGCATGAAGAAGATTCACTTTTTACAAGAACAAACTGCAATCTGTCGGATAAATAGAACTTAAACCAGTTTAGTGTAGTTCCCTGAATCCTGATATTATTATTGTGTAAATGATCACATAATGGTTTTGCAATTGTCTTTCCTAGAATTTTTTACATGATAGGTAGATTGGATAGGAGATGATAATTACCTGGAGATCATGGATCAAGATCAGGTTTCTTAAGTAAGGGTTAAATTACACCAACCTTAAAAGCCTTGGACACACATCAGTTCATTAAAACATATTGATCATGTCCAGTATCCATGTGTTTCTCAACATAAAAACCTCTTTAAACAGTCTGGTTGGGATAGGATCTAACACACATGTGGATGGTATAGGTGAAGGTGTAGGGTTATCATTATCCATCTTATATCCATCTTACTTGATGTTTGACTGATGTTAGGCTACACTTCTCCATCTTTGAAAAGAAGAAGAGACTTTATTTTATCTGTGGTAAGGAAAGCATGTAGTATGTGGCAACAGATTAAATTACTTTACATGAAGATAGCTTGCTAGTTTAAAAGGGCTGTTGGCTTAAATGACAAGTCTGCGGCTTCATATGTATTTGGAAAAATGTTTAGTTCAGAATAAAATGTCTTTAAATAGAACAGATTGAATTTTCTATATTTTGATTTCAATGAGAAATTTATCAATGATTTATTTTAGACAGGCTTGTGGGATTCTTCTTTCCCTCAATGTCCCTCTCCACCAGTCTAACAGTTGTAAAGAAGTTGTGGTGAAAGCTCACAAGTCTGCAGTGTATCATCTATCTGTGTTCACCCATATGAAGAAAGCATGAACTGAGAGGTATTTGTTTGCATCATTTCTGCTGTTTAATGACCTGTTGTAGTTATTTCCACCCACCCAGCTTGGTGTTACCATAACAGACTACCACTGATGAGGACATGTTCAACATGGATTCTGTAAACTTTGGTGAGAGACTGATATACAGTATGTTACTGGCCTTTTTCAAAAGTCTGATGAAATGCAGTCTCTGTTAAGCTTTTTTCATTATTCGTTATTGCAGTGTTTTTTTGCCCACCCAAAGTTCTCTGTTTGCACCACCTCTGTTTCCTTGATGGTTATCAGCTGCAGAGTGGATGCTCTGCCAGTGAAGATAAGAATCAGATTTTTGGGTTTTAGCTGGGTTAAAAACCAAATTGCTCTCCTTTCCATAGATGATGTTGTGCTCCAAATCCTTGAATGAACACTCACCCCCTTTTGCCAATGATTTTCTATATATATGCACTTTTCTTAGCTTGTGTTTTAGCTTAAACATTGTTTCTCTTTGGATTTAAGATAAAAATATATTTTTGCACAATAAATATAAACTAAAAATAATCATGACAGTCTATATACATTATTTTTCATAACTGAACCAAAGAAACAGCTCATGCAGGAGAGTCATAAACACCTTTTGTACCACTCGGTGGTTTGCTTAGGGGAACAAAGGGATTGTAGAACTACAGCAGAACTGACTGGAACGTTTTTGTACAGTTTGGCAAAATCAAACAACCACTTTTCCATTATGGATTTGAGTCTTTAATGTATTTTTATATAACAAGTTACTCATTTAAACCTTCATTGGTAAGTTATAGGCATGGAAGAGTGGTAACCTTCCAATGGTAAGACTGCAGTATGCTAGTGCTGGAGTGTTCTTTGGCAACACAGTTAAACCTCCGTCACATTTGTATTATTCATGGTGTTGTGAGAATAAAAAGCATGTTTACAGAGTTTAAACCACAGAAAGAGCACGAAATAAGTGTGTGTGAAAGTGTGAACAAGTAACACAATTTAAAGCCTTTTGTAGGACTTAGGTGAGCTCACCAAGGTGTTGTTTGTCACATAATTGAAGGAGACCAAAAAGTCATGGGTCATTAATGAGTCAGCAAAATAAAATTGACAAACTGACAAATGTGTCAAACAGACCAGCTTAAATAATAATAATAATAATAATAATAATAATAATAATAATAATAAGAAGAAGAAGAAGAAGAAGAAGAAGAAGAAGAATAAACTATGCATCTAAGATAAGATATTTTTTTTGGTTCCATGAATAGTTATAAAATGGAAAAAATATATGTATGGAAAATATCAAGTCCTGTGAAATGAATGGGTTTATATGGCTGCTCTTTCACCCATTTGTTGTAGACTGGACTACTATCATTAGATATTCTCTAGTTAACATTTTGTACTGTTGGACCACCTATTTGTCATACAGGGTGAAAGCAGGACTTTGACCCTGGGAGGTGAAGGGATGGAAAGTTGAAAGGCGCCATATCATTGTTAAATATGTGACTGGAAGATTGTTCTTTTATTGAATTTAATTTTTATGAGAGAGTAATTGTAGCCAAATGAAGTACCAATAAACAAAGACAAACACATTGAAATCAAACTGCTATTTTTGCAATTCAATTTACATTATATACCTAAAGTTTTTAAAGTAATTTCATGTGATTTTTTTTTAGAAGATTTTGATACGTGTGTTGTTTGTCTTTTAAATCACACAATGACACCTTCATCTTAAAATTTGTTGTCTTGAAGAGTTGTATTTAAAATCATTCACTTCAGTCATGAACCTAAAATTAACCAGGTGCTTTCACCATAAATATAGAAACGCTAACCAGGATTTTGATGCTTTGAATGGATTTTCTAAACAAATTTATTATTGAAAAAATGTTGTACATAATCAAGATATTTAAGCTAACATTTATTTTCAACAGAAGGTCAATATTTGCTGTAGTATTGTGCTTGGCAATTCTGCAGACACAGTTTTTACAATATCTGTGACCTGTCAGTGTGATCTGGACCAGAATAGATATACAAGGGCTGTTTCATTTCTCAGCACATAATTGACAAAGACTTAGAAATACATGTACCTGGGTGCAAAAAGTAGTAACTTGTTATTATAAGATCTAGTCACATTTTTGACAGATGACTCTGAGGTTTGATGTGTTTATTAGGGCAGTTTATTTTATTTTGCTTCTAAATGTTTGGATAGAATTATGCTTTTTTTACTCAATCAGACGTTTGGGATTGAGTACGTTTGTTGGTCTGAGGTGTTCAGAAAAATCAGCTATGTTCTGATGGCGATGTAGCAGAATATATGACATGGAAAAACTGACATCATACCATGTAGATGTTTATTAGGGGCTTTATAGTAATAAAGGAAAACATTATGGTATCACACGTTAGTCAGTCATGTTGAAACATTTTTGAAACCAAATCACCTTGATGCACTTACTCTTCAGTTCTTTTTCCCTACCCTGATGTTGCAACATGATACTTCAAGACTGGTAGTTTAAGTATTTTATTAGCCTTGTAAAGGCATGATAGCCTCAGATAAAGACACTCAAATACACTCAAGGAATTTCCCATAACCATAAAACCTACAAAAATGGAGTGTTGAACGTAAGTGAAAGCATTAAAGACTATTTTTAAAAAAATGAAACTGAGCTCTAGTTCACATTAAATAGAAAAGTAGGACACCACCCAGTGGGATTTCATGACTTTTACTGTTCTTGAGAACACTTTGATTCATCATTGCCTCCTGGATGGATTATCTTGGAGTGCCAGCACACATGACTGCTTACTGTTTTTTACATGAAGGATTATATTAGTTATTTTTACAACAAAGTAGAAGTTCGTGTGGTCACCTCAAGATTCTCAGAACTTTGATGGTAATTTCCAACCTAATTTCCAACTTAAACCATGAGATGTTGGAATATTAATACAGCATCTTTGCACACTTAAGCATTTCCATCCATTTTCTTTACAAGCTTTTTCCTGCTCACGTCCGTAGTGAGCTGGTGCCTATTCCAGCTGTCATGGGGCGGGAGGCAGGGTTACACCTGGACAGGTTGCCATCACAGACCATACAGAGATAAAAAAATAAACATGCATTCACACACTCCCAACTAGTGCCAACATAAAGATGCCAATAAACCCAACGCACATGTTTTTGTAGGAGGAAGCCAGAGTGTCTGGAAAACACCCATATATGCACATGGAAAACCACCAAACGTCAAACAGTAAGGGCTCAACCTGGTTTTAAACCCAATACCTTCTTACTGAAAGGCAACAGTGTAGAGAATATAATATGAAAATAAGTAGAGACCTGATGTGTGCTGCATTAGAGTTTCTGGAAAAAAAAACACTCCCTCCCTAACAGTGGTAGTGCTTTTTCCATTATGTAGTGCCTTCTCAGTGACTTATTTTCTGACTATGGTTTGAGGGACTCCTTTGGTTTATTGTGCTCTATTGTTAAAAGATGTGCACAGTTTGTTTTTGTTAAAATGTATTCATTTATTAAATAATTTAATAAACAATTTTGTAAAGATTTCTTAATTTATTGTTTTAGTAAAGCTTTACTTTGTAAAGATGTATTAATTGGTCTGTATTTGTTGTCAACACACTCTTTTTGTAGTGAAGCATTTTCCTTTTAAATATATTCTTTTGCAGATAATTGTAAGACTTATTGGGGATTGTGTAAACATGGTTCTTTTCATTTTGTACATGTCTCTATTAACATATCTTTTGCAAATGTTCATATAGATTTTCTTTCTATGCTTCTTCTACCTTTGAATTATTTCAGACAGACTTTTGTTTTCTTTTTACTGAATCATTTATTTGTCACATGACTGCAGTCATGCTTTACTGTGGTGCTGTGTGCAATATAAATTTTGCTGGTTTGAAATGTCACCTTGTGCTGGGCACCTGCCATCATTTTGAATGTGGATGTGCGTCTTGTCTGTTTTAAACTAAGGTGGAACTGAAATTCAATTAATCATCAAGTAGCAAATGTCAAATGCCTGGTATCCTCTAATTGCAGCTTATCTTACGCTACTGATAAGCTGTTCCTTGGAGTTACTGTTCTCTGATGGAAGCAGAGCTTTCATGAATATTCTACCAGAAACATGTACACATAAATATTTCTCTATAGCATAAAAAAGACTCTTTCTTTTCTCTGTAATTGGTGACTCAAAGTAAACATCAACATTTTAAGTTACATGGAGCAAAAATGGGGAGACTTGAATAAAGTTTTTTCAGATAAACAATCATTACATTAAAAAATCTTATTTCTTTCTATTTAAAATTTAAATAAATGCTCTAAAAGTGTTTTATTTTGAAAGTTTCATTAGAAATTACATGTATATTTTTGTTTTACATTAACTGACGACAACACTGAAAATGTTTTACATCTCTAAGATTAAAAAATTGTAATATCTTTGATTTTATTCCAGATCCAGTGTCATAATCATTGATAAGAACACAATCTGCATTTTTTTGACATTTTATGTTTTATACAACAACTAGTAATTGATCATTCAGTGGAATGAATGTTGGACAGCTAATTACAGAGCTCTGTTTGTAGCAGATACAGATTGGCACTCCTTCTCCTGTAGGGTGGATTTTATTGATACTCTGTTAATATTTTCAGTCAAACTATTGAAAAACAACCGATATGCTGCTCAGAATAACCAGAAGAAAAGCAAACTTCTCTGTGTTACCAAGTTCCTAAAGCTAATGTGGAGCTAGTTATTGATTGTAGACAGTTTTCTGCTGCTTTAAAATTAAACTTTAACACCATTTATTATATATTTTGTTTAGAAAACAGTGTTTTAAATAACAAATAAAAATGTAGTAACATTAGACTAAACAAGATTAGACTAAACAAATATATAAAAAACTGAATGTCAGACCCTTTTGAAGCAGCTCTCAGTTATCACACACCTTGGTTATGAATGTCAGGTCAACCACAGACTTGATAGCAGCAGCTGAGACTGATACCCTCAGTTAAGCATTTTCATGCAGCAGATACAGAGACTGTGTCAGAGGTGTCACTTAAGCTGTGAAGGTGTTCTACATAGCCACTTTTAATTAGAAGTTTGATTTTTTTTTAAATCTTGGTTGCATCTTGACTGTTTGTTTGAATTCACATATTCGGTATCTGCTTGAAAGCAATGTTTTATACCTATTCTTAAAGAGCTGTATCATTCTTGTTTTTCTAAGTGGTGAGTGAACACCGTATACATGTATAATTCAGTGATAAAGCAACATCAGCTATAGGAATTTTTATTTACGCAGTAATTTTGACACTGATATTCTCCCCTCTAGGATCCCACCGAAAATTTGAATGCTTATTAACAACAACAGAGGGAGAGTTGAAGTCTGTGAATGGAATAAAATCAATGACTTTTTTAAAACTCTCTTTCTTATCAATTTTCTATTGTAAACATTTTTTATAGTTTTATTATTCTTACATAGTTGTTAATGCAACCCGAACGGAAAAACACATCCGCACAAATTATACATCAAATCAACTTTTTTAAATCTGGTTATTCCCATCCTCTGTGCAGTACCAAAACTCTACGTCCCCATTTCCAACCAGAACACAGCAAACTTTGTCTGACTTGTAATACTTGTACTGCCCCCAAGTGGTTAAACAGGGAATCAATTTTTAATAGGTAATTCTAAAATTTTCATTTGTTGTGTGACTTTTTTCCTTCAGTAGAAGAGTAATCATAAATCACCGATTTGTCGGTGGAAAAGGGGCATACAGTCAACAAAAACTGAAGATTAATCTATCCCTATTACTTTAAATATCATAACTAATTTAATTTAGGCTACATAAATTATCTATACTGGAAAACATCACTCACTTTATTCAGGACACTAATTGCACTGGGAAGGTACAAGGAGTGGTATTATCCATATAAAAACAAACAAAAAAAGCATTATTGCGGTTAGTATTTCTTTATGGGCAATGGATATTTGAACATTACAACTGTTTCACATTACAGTCTACTGTATATTTCAGTAGTATCAAACATGTCGGTTTAATTCCTGTTGACTCTTTTTATTTTATGTATCAAATAATAATGCAGGTTTATAAATTAAATTAAATTAACACAAATAAACAAACAAAAAATAAGTTATGATGGTCAATTTAGTCATAGATATGATTTTTATTTATTAGGCTTTTTGCAACTCAAACAGTCATAACATTTGATGTAAAAATATCCCACAAGCACTACTGACATAGACTTCAGTTAGACTTTGTGCATTCTACAGCATGAATGCAGAATATTCAGTAATTTTTGTTGGTTGTTTATTGTTTTTTTATTGTTTATCATATAACACATCAAGTCTTTTTTAAGCTTTAAATGTCTACATAAGAAAAAGATAATCTGTTGACCACAAAACTGATATTAAAACAGTAAAGGCACATATAAATTAAACTACCTTTTATAAAATTGAACATTGAAAACTAACTTTTAGCAAAACTGTGAATTGGAATTTTGTAAATTAAAATATATGCACTGTACTGTATAAGGCTTGCACTTTGATTGTATTTTATGCTTGTGATTATTTTATGTATTTTTATGTATCTTGCACCTTTTTATGGAACTCTTTAGAGCCCTAAAGCATTACTATTATACATACAAAGAAAATTACTTTCAAAATAAAGTGCGGATGAAGAGTTCCTGTCTAAACTTTTATTGTGAAACTAATTACAGGAAGTCCTGTGTTTGATAGTCAGTAAACTGGCCTTTGACAGTGCTGGTGATGCTACTGCGCTAAAGTTGAGCGTGTATGGGAGTGTGTTGATGGTGAACCGTTCCCGGTGAAAAACACCAAAGCCTTGCCTCGTGAAAATGCCTCTGAGCTGCGTGTAAACTGACCACAATTCGCGGAGGGAGAGCGAGAGCAGGTCTCTGGGCAGGTTTACTGGAAAATATCAGCAGGATGTTGCAAGTTTTAGCTTGTGGCGCTGTAGTTTTCCCCGGTCTTTTCCTCGCCTTCAGGAGAATTCTGCCGAGTGTGTTTAAACACTGGAACGATGCCGATGTGGTGCTGGTCAGTGAAAGGTAAATTGCATAAATTTAATTCTTACATAACGATTGAAATGCTAACGAGCGTCGGCTCAAGCGGTGCTCTCTCGCTAGTAACGGTTGCTTCCAGTTAGCTAGTTAGTGGTCTTCTCTGTATTTTAATGTTTCGGTTTCTATTTGTTTCTTATTCTAATACAAGTTTTCTATTTTATAATCGACGTTTTTCCTCTTATTTTATAAACGGGACACATCAAAATCATGGGTCGTTGTTAAGAAATCACAAAGCATTCAAATAAAGCACACTTAGCTAAAAGAAACATGATTTTAGACGTGCATTTACTGTGTTCATGCGTGTGAAATGTATATATGTATCTGTAAGTACTCATAAGTAGTGCTAAGATGTATTCATACCCGGTTAAGTAATCCGGGACTCTTAGAGGATTCTTAGAGGACATTTCCTGTTGGAACTTCACAGCTTGTGCCTTGTTCTGAGTTCGTGTGGAAACAAAGTCGGTTATTTTTTGGTGTTTTGCAGATTGTGAGCTTAGAAAGCGTAATAAATAAACTAGTGCATGTTTGATGGAGGGTTTGCAGTCATCGTCATTTATTCACATGTGCACTGCTCAGTTCAGTACACAGTTGGGGGCTAATCCTTCCCTGAGCTCCACTCAGAGCCTTATGCTGAGTTAGCTGTGCAGTGGAATATACACAATCCTGCCCCATCAAAACTAATTTACTAACACTGAAACGTTGGTTGTAAAACCATTCATACCGAAGGTGTTGGTCCATTCCATGGATCTAACCCAGCATTTAAAATTGAAGAACGTTTGAAAGGATTTTGATTTGGTGGCCATGTTTGAACAGTTTCAGAGAACTTAAACTTTGAATGTATCTCTCTAATTAATGCAATCTGCCACATCATGTACGTGTTTATGTAGCTGGCAGATGATGACAAGCTCATTATCTGTTTAATCAAGTGTAATAGCAAAAATAAGACTTGCATTCATTATAAGTGCATAAGTCTTTAATTACATAAGCTTCAGGTTGTGTGGAATTTGTTATTTGAATTACTGGTATCTTTAAAAGTAACCAACAGAGATAATCTACTGGTTTAATTCAAGGTTTTAGTAAAATAATATTAATTTTTAAAGACTGTTGACACAGAGTTATGAAATGCTTGTTTTTTTCAGTGAAAGTCTTTAAGTCAGGCTCTAGTTCATCTTGTTTGATGTGTAAACTTGAAATGGTGATTTTGTTTTGGTGACAGTCTGAATGGAAACATTTCTGCCTTTCTTTATTCTGATTTCAGTCATTGATTGCAGATTGATTTATTTATTGTCATGTTTTCTGATGGTTTTGGCCCATTACAAATACATCAGTATTGGCAGATATATTCTTTGATCATGACGTTTACATATTTATTTTTAGATTTGCTTGTTTTGTAACTGCAAGTGAGAAATCTAGCCAATCTCTACATCAGCTCTAAAATATACCGGTACTCAATTTTTCATCATGTTAGTCCAGTTTATGAGTGTTTTAGTTCAGTTTTATCTTTTGATTGTGGTTTAAAAAAGAAAAGACATACATCTAAATCAGTCATTACCTTGTCATATGAATAGGGGACTGTATTTAACAGATGCTGCACACTATAATTATGGTTCCTAGTTTCAAAATCCTTAAATTTCCTCATTATTCAGATCAGGTCAGATGGTAAACATTCCTGAATCTGCAAAGCTGACAAAACTTGGCCAATCTGAGTGGTTCATTTCTTTATGGTCAGTTAGACTCTAAAGCATAAGTTTGGAACATCATGTAAAACAGAGGTTTTAGTTGTTGTTGTCCTGTATACACCTTGTACCAAATGATTTTTGTTTTGTTAGCGTTAGGGCTTCACTGAAAGCTGAAACAGAGGTTTGTTTTGGTTGTGTGGTGTTGCAGAACAAACAAAGAATTTATAGAATAATCTGAGGTGTGTCCTTCTTTTGGTGGTATTGGTGTGCTGTTGTCCGTATAAATAAACTTTGAAAATTATTAAGATTGTGCAGACAGAGCAGCCGTTGCATGACTTGTTCCTTTTGTTTTTGTCTTTAAATTTCTTTACGTTTCATCCTCAATGTGTTAAATTTAGAGATTGTGGACTCATAGCTCAAACCTTCACAGTTAGTGTAGTATTATCCTTTAAAAGCAGTTTTTTTCTTAGCTTTTAGGCGAAATGTGCACAAAATAAAACTTCGTTTTCAACCATAACCTTTCGTTTCAGGTTATATCTGTAACACAGGTAGAGAATGCAAATTTAGCTTGATTTGCATAGCTGTTAAAGGGAAGTACATTATCTTAAAAACAAAATTAACTCTCCATCTTGGTTCTCAGTAATTCAATTTGATTCAGGTGTATTTATTGGGGAAGAGTACACATAACAACATAGTATACTAATATAATCATTGCTTTGTACATAGGCCCTCTAACTAATTGCTGATTTGTAGACGTTGCTCTTGGTTAGCGTTTTAAAAACGAAACCTCAGCAGGGTTCTAGGAGGTAAAAACAATGTTACATGATACTGGTGTGATTAATGTAAAACAGGAAAGACCTGATGTTTTAGCTTTTATGAGGAATTTTCGATTGAATTTGTCTTTGGTCTTTTCAACAGTGAATTTAAAAGTTGTTACTAATTGACTCAAAACTCTTTCATCCCTTGAGTTATGTGACTTTTTTATGCTTTAGTTTTTTTAATTCTGTGTTAAATAGCTTAACAAGAAAAGTTTTAAACTTAAATTATGTAATGTAAACTTGATAATAATTTTGTTTTCTAAATTAACACTGCAATATCTATTAACAAAGTACTCAGTGATGTTGAGGCCATTATTTGTGAGATTGTGGGGTTGCGATGAGAAAGAGAAAGAGAGAGAGAGAGAGAGATCCTCCTTCTCATGAAATGCTCTTTATCGTATCTGCCTTTTTTGCCTTTGCTGTCACTTTCTTTTACTCTGCTGCAGTACTCGTGGCCCCCAGATTACACAGCCTATTTATTGGAGAAGCAAAAAAAGCACTGCTCCTGATTGTGACTGTGACACTGTGACAGGGCAAGTAGTACATGGAAAGACCAAACAGTCAGTAGGAAAGACCAGGAAGAAAAAAGACAATACCACCGAACAAGGCAGCAAAGCATTACTTCTCTCTTTCCACTCCTCATTTTCCTCACTTCATCAACTCAGCATTCTGTCAGTTGATGGAGGGGGGTTATTATTGGTGGACACAATGAACAGGCTGTGTAAAAGTCTGGGTCTTGTGACACAGTATGCAAACACACAGCTCCAGAAGGCAGCAAGGCATGGGGCCGATGCGTGTGTGAGGTGAGTTTGCTTGTATGAAAAGGCTTCACTTAGTCCTTCCCAGCTCAGATTTGTGATTTTGCAATTGCCAGTCAGAGTTTTTTGGGTTGGATGATTGTTCTCATGAGCAAATAGAATAGAATAGAAAATAGAATGGCTGGGAAGTAGCATTAATAATTGTCCAAATATCTGATAGGTCAATTATTTTCTCATGTACAGTTGCTCAAGTGATTAATAAATACTAATACCTAGAAAATCACATGTATAGAGCAGACCTCTGCCAAACACCTCAGTTGCACTCATATTGGGATTTACACCAAAATTAACCTGTTTTTTTTTTTTTTTTTTTTAATGAAGCAATCGGACCATTTACTGTGGAGTTGCATGCAGATGTGTTAAAAACAGCTTTATCTCACAATGATGAAGACTCCTTAAAAGAACTCCTGGATCCAGACGGGGATCCAGATCACCTCCAAAATCTACTCTTATGTTCTTTAGGCCATCATTGATGACCTTTCCTGAAGATTTAATTAGAATCCATCCCAAACTTTTTTCACTATCTTGCTAACTAACAAGCAAACCCTGGTGAAAACATTACTTCCTTGCTCAGGTAATAAAACTCATAACCCAGCAATACACCAAGTAATGTTAAGTTGAAGTGCATTTTGTTTAGCATTCTCAACTGCAGAGATCTGATTTAACTTATAGACCTGACATCTGAAGCCAGAGGTGTTGTATTCAAGTAGCAAATAATGCAAATAAAGGTTTAAAATCATTTCAAAAGCCAGAGTTAAAAAAGTATCAATTACTTTTCTATACCTACTTGTCCCTGCCCAAGTCACAAGGATGTTAGTGTCCGTCTCCAGCAGTAATTGGATGAAAAGCTGAACACGCCCTGGACATGTCACCAATCACAAACCATATAACTAAAACAAACGGATGTCTGTGGTCCCATCTAAACTTTGACCCTCAATCATAAACCTGCTTGTTTTATTTATGATTAAAAGTAATATTCAGTTTTTGGTTTTCTGACGTTTATTCATATTTTGTTGTTATCAAGTCTTCCCTTGAATAAAAAACAAGTTCATTTCATTTTATTTTGCAATGTAGACATTATGATTCATGTCAAACTATCTTCAGAGCTTTGCTAAACAGTGTTAACATCATTGATGAGAATAAAAACCTTAAATAAAACAGAGCTTAACTTTTTGTGATGGAATATTTTTCATTAAAAGAAATTTTGAAATTTGATTCTGTTTTTCCAGCCTGGACTGCCAAATGGCATGATTTATCATGATTGTCCCTTAAGTATTTGGTTTATACTGGTATTTTTCTTTTTAAATACAAAACATTGATGTTAAATATCAACGCTACCTCCAGATAATAAATGTTCTTGAAATTAAGAGATTAAATTAAAGGTCCAATTTAATCTAATCAATTTTAACTGAGGAATAATCAGTTCCACGTTCACAAAACGACCTGTGCTTTTTTTTTCTTTCTTTTTTTTCCCCTCTCAGTTATTGGTTTGGAAGCGGTGGTGGGATTGTGGTTATGTAAAGGAAAACCATAAGGGAGAAAAAAAATAATTCCTGAAAAAAAAGTTGTGTTAAAGGGGCTATTATGGCTTGAGTGAGTGCAGGGAGAATAAATTACATGTTTTCGATTTCAAAGCAGCTTACTGTCAGTGCTGCCAAGTTGGAAAGCAGCCACAAAGAGCTTGTTCAAGCTAAAGCAAGTCATTCATAGTTTGAACAAACTGGTGATTTAGCATTCAGCATTTTCTTTGAACATTTATTACTTTTAATGTAAACCACTGTAAAACAACAGAAGTTTGCTTGTTGTGAGTTTACCCTGTTGGTATAGGTGCGAGGCTTCTAGATTTACGTGTTATGCTTCCACTCGGGGTCTCGTCAGCGTCTCTTATGTCACAAGTCTGTTTATAGAAGAGGAAAGTTGAGTCCAAGCATTGCTAATCCCGAGATGGTACGCTGAACTCGTAGATCCGACTGCATAAGTAGCTCACCTGAATGAACACTTGTTTAGAACGTGACCCACATTTCTTAGCGTTTGTCCTGTTTATAGAACTGTCATTGACATGAATAAGCCAACTTTCATTTATCTGTTTCATGTTTGTCTTTCTGCAAAAAGAAATTTAAATATTTCACAAAGAAACAGCTGTGACGAGTCAAATAACACAGTTTAAATTAAACTTGTGCACTATCACTGCTTTATAAACAGACTTTTCCAGAACCATTTATTCATGGGGCCTGTTTACTGTTTATATTTACAGTGTAGATGAAAACACAATATAGTCAGTTCAGTTAAGATCCTGATATATAACTTGGCTTCACTTTTGGTCCATTCTTATTCTTCTAAATTTTTGCTGATTTAAAGAACTATTGATTATTCTAGTGATCGTTTACTCAAGTTTAAAATGAATGTATGATTACATAATGTTTGTCCTCTTGTGCTGCTGTTTTCCCTAAAAAAACAACAACTTTGATGTCTGAGATTATTTTATTTCAGGGTGTTTTTCTGTTTGTTCTGGAACACAAAATGCAGCAAACATTTAAATGTTACTGTGACTGCCACATGAATCCCTGAACCAGTATTTAGCAGTGTTACTCTCTTTTCTTGCTTGTGGTATTAAAGTGCAGGTTGCAGGCTAAACCTCCCTTTAAACCATTATTTAGAGAAATATATCAGGAACTAAGTAAAAAAGTACTCGTAAATATATTATTTAGAATTCTGGAGTTGTTT
Source organism: Pachypanchax playfairii (assembly GCA_006937955.1). Lineage (NCBI taxonomy): Eukaryota > Metazoa > Chordata > Actinopteri > Cyprinodontiformes > Aplocheilidae > Pachypanchax > Pachypanchax playfairii. The sequence goes on from SSNP01000060.1 coordinate 2,679,670, forward strand.
TGTGGGAAAATTTAACTTCTGCCCGACCAGACGTGACGTAGGCAAAGGGAGACCCATCAGCTCCCTCAGTAGCAATAAAAAAAAATAGCAAATTAATAAGTTAAAAGTTAGAAATAAAACTCAAACCACTGTACCCTCCAGTGTGGCTGTAACGGGAACTTCCAAACCAACACCAGTCTCACCTACTCAAACAAAAAGTGCACTTTCTCTGATGTTTTTCAATAAAAATTGCTAAGCAAAGTTAGCATGAGCTAATTTGTGCTAACATCTGACTACTGTTAGACCGTTGCAAGCTAGAAACACTCTTCCCTGGCACAGAGCGTCAGGGGAAGGAGGGAGGAGGATAAGGGGACAGTAGTCTGATGGGCGGCAGAGGTATGGTTCCGTGCTGGGTCCGACCTGCGAGTATGACCTGCTACGTCTGTGCCACGAGGCATCTATGCTGATTCAGACAGACCCAGGAGGAACCTGGCTGAAATATCCGTTCGAAGTGTTGATGATCAATGTGTTGTGGAATTCACATTAGTTCTCACAGCTAGCTATGTTCTTCATCGACTCACGAGGAGTGATCCACCGCTAAGAGTTGTCTCAAAACAGTTACTTATTTCACAACCCACATATCACGATGCATCTAATTTTTAATATTGTTCTTTCAACAAAGTTGGTAATCAGCAGCTTGAACAACAAGATTACAGATTATTCACAGATCCTGTCTGTGTAGAGCTGAACCTCTGATCGATCTGTCGATCTGAAGTGAAATATTTTCTTTTCAGCCAGACAAAACGCACCCAGGAACAGAAGATGGTTCTGTTTTTGTTTTTATTTGGAAATTTGTGGACTAGTCCTGACAGCCTGTTTGTAAAACCTCCACAAACACAATAATGTACTATTTTAAGACAAATGAACATAATCCTAAACTAGTGAACACACTGACTCTCAATAACATGACCGCTAGCTATATGGCGCTGGAGCTGAGTGTAGAATATAACTCCCTTTGCTGACGCTACAGGTCCAGATTATGAAGTTTTATGAAGTTAAAAAATGTATGTATTGTAAAAACAAAAATACCCCCAATAAACATTTCAAATAATCATTTTGGACAACATGTCATATGCATTTTAGAACATATTTAACCTGAAACCTGCTCTTTTAATAATTATTACCTGTACTTCTATCATTTTTGTGCAATACCCACATTATTTTCTGTCTGTAACTATGTTGTGTTTTTTCACAGACTGGTGTCCTCCATCCATGCTCTTATGGCAACCACAGCAGGGGTCATTGTTGTTACATCATGCCAAGGCAACGTTATTTACGACAGGTCAGTCTTTATGTAATTATTCTTTTTTAAAAATAGTGCTCATCAGTGTCAATAACCAAACTTCTAAATTATCTGATCTGAATTACATTTTACTGCTTTTTTGCAGTACCTCCATTCCTTTTTTTCACTGAATCAGTTATAGGCTACCTCATTTGTGATTTTGATAAAAAGATTGTCAGATGTCAGTCTGCTGATAGACAGTTTCATTTGTTAACAGTGTCATTTGATAACAAAGGAAATGTTGATTTTACACATACAGTAATAACAATTTTATTTCCACAAATAAATAGAAATCTCTAAAAAAGGGGATTTTTTTTTTTTAGTACTTACATAAGCCATATCCAGGCTTTATTCTACCGTAACTAATGTAGAAAAAACATTGTTGCTGCTCACTTCTGTGAAACAAAGCCAGTGCAGTGTTTCACAGAGTTAGACGTTAAATATTATGCCAGAAAACAAACAAATTCCAGAGGTTTCAAATAAAAAAACACAAACTTTTCATCCTTACAGTTTATCTATATCTGTTCTCGGGCAGCAGTTCACCCAGTGGCCTTACCGAAACGAGCCACTTTTATCTGGCCCTTTACACCTGACCGCCACTTGACTGCATTTTAGCATGGCATTAGAGTCTTTATGCAGTTTAGCAAAGTGTGATGCTAGGCTAATGCTAGCATTTTAATCCATCTGAGTCAGCAGCCAGACTCAGGCAGTCCCAGTTTTCAGGCTGCTAATCTCAGTCACCCCCTCCCCTTTACCCAGAGAGCTTAATTCCTCTACAGCGCTGCTCAGTTCTGCTGTCCAGTGGCGTGCAGTGAGCTGGGAGCTTATCAGACACATGCACCAGAGTCAGACCCACGAACACTCCAGAGCTGAATCACAATCTGTCATTTCATTTAGCCTTTTAATTCACATTTCAAACAACCTTTGGCCACATTTTGCTGTGCCAAATCCTCCTCCTATCTGATGGCTTTTTAAGGTGTGTAAATATAAGTTTCCTTGAACAAGTTCTAGTCCCAGTAAAAAGCTAGTTCAACAAAAAACTACAAATACAATGCATCAACATTTAAAGTACGTACAAGTTCACGTTATGGTTAACGACTTCCCAAAACTTGACGGGAGCAAAAACAAACTAATCAGTTTCCAAAATGATTGTGTGCACGCACTAATTCATCCATCATTTCCTTTGCTCCAGTGTAGCACTTTTACCAATTTGAATTATGAGCAGTTAGTTGTTCCTTGCTGTTCTTAATCTCTGTCCGCTGCCTTTAGGATCTAAAGAACCATGTGAAAGGTCAGAGGTCATCAGCTTGGAGCTGCCCTACAGCTTTTCTCAATTTCTGTGCACATAAATAACCATCAGTGTAATCGGTGCCTAATAGGGCACTGCGACCATCCAAGTTGCTTATTATTCTGAAGTTACATAAGGCAGCCTGAAAGCCTTTACAATCATTTGCTTGTGAGGGAGGTAAGATGAACAAAGTGTGTTTGTGTAGTTCCCCTGAAGCTAAAGGTCAGTTAGTTTTTTTTAGTCCACTGCATTTTAAACTGTGATGATGCTACTGCAGTCCTGAATGTCAGATGGTCTAAATGGCCTACTTATATAAGACGTTATGACGAATTAAGCTGGATTTGGATTGTGGGTAAAAAAAGTTGACTTACTTTCTTTGCATCATTGAATTCCACTTCTTATTGTTCTTATAAAGAGAGAAAATGTGCGTAAGTGCTACAAATTGTCGATCATTGACGGCACAAGCTTATCTCAAACACGTCTAGCCCTGTTTGTTTCTGTGTAGCTTGTCTGTGCAAAAACAACTTGTTATATTTATAAATGTAATCTTTTTAGTTTCTCCTACCAGCCAGTCAAAAGCAAAAGCCAAATTAATCCACTACCACTTTGTGTGTGATGTTTTTCCCTTTCAGTTGACATCAGCTGTTCAGAGTTTTGCCATTTTGAAAATAATACATATCAGGGTTTGCCTCAGCCTGATCGCTGTTGCAAATGTAACAGAAAAGCATGGGGGGGATTATAGCCACATAAAACTGACACATTCTGTTGCTGTTTAGTTAATGGGAAGCAGTTGCTGTGAGAAAAGGCCTTTCATGTAACATTAGAGCAGCTGTAACAACACTAATGGTTAGAGAACAGTGATGGACTAGCGAAATAAACCAGTCTCTGTGGTATTTTAAGAACCCCACTCAAGCTGCATATTGTTTTATTTTCAGCATCAAATTTAGGTTTTTATATCCATTGTTGGTTATTCTATTTCCAGTTGCAAAAAATAAAGCCAAATTCATGAAGTTATATCTTAAAAGATTAAGAATAATATCAATATTAATGATAATATTGATAAGGGATACAAGGCTTGCAAGACTAGCATTATTGTGGAAGGATTGCCATTTATGTCTATATCTGTATTCATGCCTCCAGTGAGATAGCAACATTTTTAAAGGTTTGTTGCTTTAGTTGTCTGTTTCAACAGTGTAGAGACAAAACAGAGAAGCAAGCTGAGAACAGGGTGACCTGCAGCAAACAGCCGCAGGCTGTGACTCAAACCTGCAGCAAGGAATTTCATTCTTTTTTATCTTCCTTGATTAGATAAAACTCTGCAAAAAAGCTACAATTCAGGTGAGAATGTCCATCTCTGAATAAGCAGTGCAGAAAACAGCTTTACTGTTGATAGTCATACAGAACTACAAGGGTCCCACTGTTTCTACTTTCTTTTTCTCCCTTTGTCAGGTTTTAACTACAATACATTGTAATGAAAATTTTCTCCAGTATTTCTTAAAAGAAAACTGACTCCTTCCTCATCATCATTTGGTTAATGCTGTCCTTTTTTGACTTTTTTAGATTTATTTGTATCTTTTTAAGAATAGATTAAACATAAATTTATGTTGTGCACAAACTTGCATCCTAGTTATAAAAATGACAAAAAAATAACATAAATGAGGCAACAAGGTAGATCAATGTAATTCACAGTTCATTACTAGAAGGCAAAAGGAGATTCTCAAGTAGCATCAGATCCTGAGTTTGTAAGAAAAGGCTTCTCTTCATGGGGGTCTGTCATCCTCCTTTTTTTATTTAAGGTTTGAACAGACATTCTTAGTCCATATCTTTGCAGGTCTATGAACATTTCATGGAGACATCAACAAGCCCATACACATACATCTCTAAATTCCCAGCCAAGGACACAGCTGTTTGTTTCACATTAACATCCAAGTTTTTATTATGAAATATTGCAGATTATTACATTGACTCCATATTTACTCAAATATTTATTAAGCTTCTCCATTTCATATTTTATATGAGAAAATACATAACTCCATTCTGTGTATTTTTTATTTTTATGAATTATTTTGTTAATTTGAGTTCTTCATTAGCCGTTTCTCAGTTGCAGCTTTTTTTAGCAGCTGCCAGCAAAATATTACTCATGTACTGGTCACTGGAGGCCATGGGAGAAGGACGATTTCCCAGATAGTACAAACATATTTCTGCTGAAAACACATCAGCGTTATTTGATTCTGCAGTTTTGAGCCAGTGTGATTGGATAAGTGGACAGTTCCAGAAGATGTGGGGATGATTCCCATGAAGCCCACCACACTTTCTCCAACAATATCCACACTTGACTGACCATTCTGCTTTTGTTTTATTCAGGAGTCATGAAAAAATCGAATTATGTTTTCCATGTAAATTCCTTCCAGTGACCTGAGCCCCATGTGTTTAGCTGTTTTCTGCTAATGTTAATCCATCTTTGCTTCTTTTCCCAAATTTAATAAAATTTGTTAATATTTTCTATTGTTCTTTTGCCTAAAGCATTTATTTCTTTTTATCTTAAATATTTTTTGTGCCTGTGTTAGTGCTTGATTTGATACAAGTGATCCGTGTGTTCCATCAAAAATCTGAGAAAATAATGACTGTAGCTTTAAGATGATGATAATCATTTAAACATCTGATAATTTGTCTCCCTCAGGCACTGGCTGGCCACACACTTTGTCATCTGGTATGGTGTTCCCTATATGACATATGACATCTTCGCCATGTACCTCAGTCACTACTACCGCTACCACGTTAAAGGACACGAGGATTATAAGCAGCATTCTCTGAGGACCATAAACTCCTTCGTCCGGAGAGAGTTCCTGCTGGTCTTGCATCACATTGCGCTGCTCACCATCTTACTGCCTATCACACTGGTGAGGAGGTGAAGGGAGGGGCGATGAGAAAAATGGGGGAGGTATTGAGACAGCAATGATGAGGTCATGTTGTCAGTTGTCCAGCCCACCAATTAAGAAAACTGGATGCACTCCAGCCAACATAGAAGTCTAGCTTGCTGCATTAAGATAAGATACTCTGTCTGCTGATGCTGAAATTAGTTTAGCATCAAAAGCTTTGACATTCTACAAAAAGCCCCTTTAAACAGAGAAAAACCATCTGCATATATAAATTCCACTTTTAAAAACACAGTGTAGCAATAAAATAATAATCAATTAACATTAAATCTGAGTGCATGTTAATCTACTTTTAGTATTTATTTATTTTGCTGATTGAATAGTGCAACAAATTAATGGACAAACTAGTTTTTGTTATTTTTTCCTTTAAAGCACCTTCGAAAAAACAGAGTTAATTTGCTCCATGTGGATTATGAGGCTGCTGGCAGGAATCGATGACGAGCATCACTCAACATTAATGTCACAAGTGTCCTGAGATTATTTCAGGAGTTTATTTAGAGATAAATAATAAGTTCCAGTTACATAACCATTACACCAAATATATTCATATTAACCTTTCTTGTCTTTTTCAAAATATTTTTCTTTTATTGGAACATGTTTTTTACTCCTTAAAATAAAAGATGTTTTCTGAAGAGAATGTTTCACAATCAACATTTGGAATCAGTTGTAGACTATAAAGTAGTACATTTTGATATATTTTTACATATTGCGCATACCTACTACACAAGCAGAAATGCAGACAAAGCAGTAAGAATAAAGAAGGGAAATGCAGAGCTTGTTACTGAGAAATGGCATCACTGCTTTCCAAATATTGAACTGTTCCTGTTGTGAAGAGAAGCAGCACTTTGGCTACATTTAACAGAAATTAGCTGAGGTTTGTACAAAAAGACACTAAATTGTAGCTGAGTTCTGAAATAAATGTTAAAAGGTCTTCAAACGTATCTAAATTTATCAACAGCCATGCAAAATTAGCAACAACGTCTCTAAGAGAAAACACACTCTTCCTCATCGTGATCATCACTTTTGAGTCATTATTAGCTTGGAGGATAAGAGCATATGTCTGTGTCGTCACTGCACAGAAAGACTGAATCAATAATTCTGATAATAGCCTCTCAGAAACTGACTTCTAAATATCTAAACTAACCCTTTCATTTCTTTAGATAAGCAAATAAATTTTAGAATCAGGTTCATCCGGCCAAGTATGTTATACACAAGAAACTTGGCTCCAGTTCACTTTTGCTCTCACACTTATTGCACACAATTGGTTTGTCAATAATTTCACATTTAAAATTAAAAGGTGAATTGTTTTAATTTAATAAAAGATGAGAACTCTAAAACTGATTCTGAACAAAATGAATAGGGGTCATTATTATTATAACACAAAGATTAACAAAGAAGGTAAATACAAAGTGCAGTTTTCAGATGCTGATTTAATTTATTATGGAAAAAAACTCAAAACAAATTGGTCCTAATTGAAAAGGACCAACAAGAAAAGTCTTGTTAAATCATGAATTTAGTGGAATTAACAACATCCATCAGTCTGGTTACAAAGCCATTTTAAGGCTTTGAGTCTCCAGTGAACTACAGAAAGAGCGAATAACCATGAATGCAGAACTCATGGAACAGTGGTGAACTTTCCCAGGAGTGGCCAGCTTACCCAAATGACGCCAAGAGTTCATTTGCAACTCATCCAGGCTTTCACATGAGAACCCAAAAAAGCCTTTTAAAATCCTGCAGAACTCGCTTAAGGTTAGGATTCATGATTCAGTCAGAAGGAAGAAACTGGACAAAAATGGCATCAGTAAGAGAGTCTCAAAAAACCCACTTCTGACTAAAAAGAACACACAGACCCATCTGTCATTTGCTTAAAACAAGTGGATAGTCTGTGGACTGATGAGACAAAAGTGGAATTGTGTAGAAGGTATGTGCCCCGTTAAATCTGGTGTACAATGAACACTGTATTTCAGGAAAAACAAATCATACTAACAGTAAAACATGGTGGTGTTAGTGTGATGGTCTGGGGCTGCTTTGTTGTTTCAGGATCTGGACAACTTACTGTAATTGACAGAATTGATGAAATCTGCCCTTTACTAATAAATACTAGGGTTATGCAGCAGGACGATGAACAGAATCACATCAAGTTCATAAAACTAGATAAAAATGAAGGTTTAGAGTGGCCTTGTCAAAGTCTGGACTTAAATCCGACTTCAACAGGCCTTTCATGCTCAAAATCCCTCAAATGTGGCTGAATTAAAATAACCTTGCTATGAAGAGCTGCCACAAACACTGCATCAGTTAAATTTTATATTTACCTAAAGTTATCTTCATCTGACATAACCATTTCTTAATCTAAACATTTAGGTGCGACAAAAAATGGCAAAACCAGAAGAAATATGTAAGAGGACAAATACTTTTTCACAGGACTGCGTGCATTAGTGAGGTTGACAGTAAGTCATCTCTTTTAATACAGTCCCTGGTCAGTGATCCATTAAACTGCATGCTCTAATGTTGTGCTGTGGTTTCAAATCAATTCTTGCAGAAAACTGCATTATCTACTAATGGTTCTTTGACTGGCAGTAGAAAATATACACAACGCTCAATGCCATGGGTTACTCATCAAGTCATTTTTAGGTTTGCCAAGCAGTTGAAATGCAACGCATACAGTCAAATTTTCTTTAAAATGTTAAGCTTTAGAAAGTGTTTCGCTGTGCTTTTAAAGAAACGTGTAAAGGTAGTTACTGGCACAAACCAGAAGTGTATTTTCTTTTCCAAGAAAAGGTTTGTGTAGTTTATTAATGAAAGGAAGTGCAACTTGGTCTCTTCAAAGGAATAACAAGTTCATAAGAAGTAAATGGCAGGAAATGAGAGAACATTAAAACTGGGATTGTTGATTATTTTCTTTGAACAAATCCAAGGATGTGATTTTGTTTTTTTATTATGTCCTTGGATTGTAAATGTTGTAAAGGATGTAAGATAATAAGAACAAAACAGGAAAATTGAAAGATACAGGCTGTTTTTCTAAAATCCAAGTGGAAGTCTCGGTGAACAAAAAAGCATCCAAACGCAGGATAAACCAGAATGAATAAATAAATATTTAAATCAGTGCGTAAAATAAGCTGGTTACAAAGTTAAAATGTATAAATGATAAAACTGTATTTGTAACTGACAGAACTGTCTCCCAAAAAAACAACGTATTAGAAAGTAAACAAAGAGAAAAGTTTAATATCCGCACATTCATCATCTTCTGATTATTAACTCACTTTGTCATTCTGTTTGACCAGAATCAAATCCATATTTCCAACTACTTATTTACCTAAATCATTTATTTAGAATGGTTTTCTGTTTTTTATGTCAGACAATACATATTATCACAAACTATATTAAAATTTCTTAGTTCTGGAAAAGGTTTTTCCAGGCTGTTTGTAAAAGTTAATGATAATGCACCACATCTTTTTTTCGTTTCGTCTCAAGCAGTATTTCTGGTTTGTGAGCAGTGGAAACCCTGTCTTTGTTTGCAGATATGAGATCACATTACCCTACATTATTTAGCTCCAGCTGTAGTCCTCCTTTTTTATGTTCAAGTCTCACCTTCCCTTCCTTTGTTTATCTTCATATTCCCTCACTCATCAACTTTATGCTTGTTTAACTTGCCTGCGTGTTCATTTGAACTGATGATTTCATGCTGTTGAAGAACAGAAAGATCTTGGAGAAGTGAAACTCAAACTAATCTTGTCATTCCAATTTGAACAAGAATATACATAACGTTTCTCCTGGATTTACCTAAGGGAATTAAAATGCATCTTCCATTAGACAAGTACCGTTGTGGTTAATGCATTTTAATGCTGAGTGCTTCTCACTTTTCAATCACTTTAGAAGATGAATCCTGTGGTTGTGTAAAATATGTTTTCCTGTTGCAATAGGGTCAAACATAAAAATATGATGTGAATTATCTTCAAGAAAAACAGTAGACAGTAGAACTTGAATGTGACTAGAACTTTGAGCATTGGGACTAAACAGCCTATAAGCCTGTATCTCTCTGCCTTCAACTGTTGCTGACATGTTGCAAACAGCATTTGTGCTGGAGTTTTAGTCTTGGCAGAAATGTGAGACAAGAATCATGCTTAGAGCGTATGTCTATGTCTAAACATTGGTTTATATATTAACTAGCTTTAATAACATATGATAATAATGTTTACTTTATTAATCCCTCTTGGGGAAATTGCGTTTGACCTATCCTCACCCATTAGGTGAGGAGCAGAGGGCAGCTATTTTGTACTGCGCCCAGGGGGCCAGTTGCGGCGTCTTGCCCAAGGTTACTTTGACACATGTCCTCTGCTGGGACTTAGGATCGAGCTGTGGTCTCCCAATTTGGAGGACGACCTCCTTCCTGATTAAACTACGGTCGCCCCTGGGCAGTTGTGGACCAGTATCGTGCCCAAGGATACTTCTATATGTCTCCTGCCAGCACCGTGGATTGAACCCAAACGAGAGGCGATCTCCCTCCCCGCTAGGCTACGATCACCCGTGTACCTGTTTTAGTGTATTTGTCAGATTCTTGTTGGTCTTGAGTGGTCTAAAGTGAAGCCAAAAATCCCCATTTACAGGCACTTCCATACTTTTTGAGCCAGAGTCTGAGTACTAGTGTCACAGGCTTGAAAGTCCTACCTGCTGTAGGGAGTGCTCATTTTAATTCAGCTTTGACTTCTGCTGTTCCCATTCATAGTTATTATGCATGCCAATGGTTCCAAAATAATGTCTACTAGGTTTTCTGGACCAAATAAATCCAGCCACAGCTTGCATATGGTCTTTTTTGTTGTTGATTTACAGTCTGAGGCTTCCTTCCCGAGAAAATAAGTTTTGCAAGAATTCTGGTCCTTCAATTTGAAAAACTCTGGAAAATGAAAATCACATCTGGCCCAGGATTTCCTGAGGAAAGAAGTGGTGTGTGACAACCAACATGTCCACTAGACCATCAGGGTTTGCTCTGTATTTCCATAGTTTTAACAGTGTAAGATGGTGCAGATGGGCAGACAGTTGTTTTCATGTTCACATTAAGCTTTAGCTTGTTGTCATAGATGATTCTTGTCTTGGTAATGAATGTTTTGGACACTGAATAACTTCCTGGATAGATTGTAATTCTTTCAATTCAGTTCATGTTAATTTATAAATCGCCATTTCATAACAAAAGTCCTTTCAAGGCATTTTAAAGAAATGCCAATCAATTAGTAAAAATAAAACATTTCCTATCTAAGGAACCAGCCGACTGGGTTGAATTGTTAATTCGGCGCAATTCTCCATCCTGATCAGCAACGCCTGCACAGTAGAAATGAACGACTCCCTTTGAACAGGAAGAAACTTCCAGCAGAACTCTTCTCAGGATGGGCGGCCTTCTGCCTCAGCCGACTGGGGTCTAAGCTGACAGGAAAGACACAAACACTGATGGATTTAGGCCAGTCGTCATGTCTATGGAAAGATAAACAGAGATAAAGTTAATAACAGCAACAATAATAAATACAGACATGGAGAGTACAGAGAGACAGCAGAGTGAAGAAATGTGGTCAGTATGTCCTCCGGCAGTCTAAACCTATTGCAGCATAACTAAAGGGATGGATCAAGATAACCTCTGACTCATGGATAAAAATGGAAGCTGGTTCCACAGGAGAGGAGCCTGATAACTAAAAGCTCTTCCTCCCATTCTACTCTTAGAAACTCTAGGAACTACAAGCAGACCTGCAGTCTGAAAGTGAAGTGCTCTGTTAGGAACATATGGAACAATAAGATCTTCAATATAAGATGGAGCTTGATTTTTTATATGTCAGAAGTAAAAGTTTACATTTTATTTTGGATTTTATAAAGAGCCAATGAAGTGATGCTAAAACAGGAGAAATGCGATCGCTTCTTTTACCTTTTGGTAACTATCTGACACTTGGAATCACAAACAAACCAATGCGACAAGTGGATTTTAAATAAATTAGCACAAAGCTTTATAAATAAAAGGTGTTCATTGACTCATAAAAATGTAGACTGAATGTCTTCTCTATCTTACTTTGTTGAAAAGTCAAGTGGTGAGAACACAAGCCTGCGTACTAGAGATTTAGGGCTGAATGAGAATAAAAGATTGTCTAATTGCGACAGTTTCATATTCTGTTCTCAGGTCTAGCTTTTATTAGAAGTGGATGGTTGGCCTTCACATCTGCTGTTAGAGCACATTTAATCAAGATGCTTGTGTTATTTCAGTCTTGCAAAAATGTTGAAAGTTTTTTGTTGTACCAAACACTCCATGGTTTAGGATTGTTGTTCATAACTCCTGATGTACATCTTTTAAAAGAAAGTCCTCGCAAAAGTTTTAATTTCATAGCATTTGTGTTATGTAAAAAAGGGATGAGGTATTGAATCATCACAGACGTACTGAAGAACAAAGTTAACACTCATGGTAAACGGATTGTAAAGGTTTTTCTCAGTATTTTTTTGGCAGATGGTAAAGCTGTGTCTGCAGCGACTGATGTTTTATTTATCACCAACACGCTACAGGCCGGGTCACCAGACAGCACTTGTCTTTTGTTTTGAGTCTCTTTATCCATCTACTGTGACTCACCTATTCTAGGGTGGCATCACTCAGCACTCAGCACTGTGCTCCTGGTCAATATTTGAAAGCTTCATTCATTACTTATGTACATGACAACGCTCCCTCTACCTCCACCTGGCTCTCCCTGCTTGTTTAGCTCATGTGAAATTGTAGCGAGCTAAGATTTCTGCTCACCTCGTTGCGGCAGGGATAATTCAGGGAGATTATCTCAATATTATGTGTGAAAGAAGCTACTTAAGCATGAATGTAATCCATTTAAATTACATTTTAAATATGACTTTTGTGTCCATGTGAGATAGAAGGTCTTTACCTGCCAAAGAAATAACCAATAGATAATAAATTCTTCAGATTTATTTGCAAAAATGGAATGGAAATCTAGAGTTTCCAATGTGTTGCCTCAGCTTAGCCAACTCCTTAAGATTTGTGTCAATAAAGATTGATTGTGGATCTTGATTCTTCCAGGCCTTTCTGTACCAGGTCATGGCTGAACAGCACAACACTTCCTCTATTTAAAGGTTTCCTGGAAAAGCTAAAACTCATCAGAAAGTCAAGAGATCAGATGGAAAAAATAAATCCAGTCAAAGCTTAGACTCAATCTATTGGTCCCATTCTAGTGGTATAAGCTGTGCCTTATTGTCCGTTTGTTTTAAAAGCTTTTGGTGACATTTATTTGAGGCCATACACAAAAGAGCCACAACCTAAGACCTGAAGTCCCTGTAAAGGTTCCATTATCACCCGTTGCATTGCTACTTCCTAATAGCAACACATTTATTCTTGCGGTTTCTTTCATTTAAAACACATTTCAGTTTGACACAGAATTCCTTTTTCTGTGTGTTCACGTATTTCTATCAGTTTGAAAAGTTTATCGACATATTGCAGTTGAACATTATTTTTAAGTCCAATTAACCAACCAAACCTCCTTTTTTAATCACCAAAACTACAACATGCAACTGAAGTGGTGAAAAGAAAAGAAAAGAAAAGAAAAGAAAAGAAAAGAAAAGAAAAGAAAAGAAAAGAAAAGAAAAGAAAAGGGCATCTGAGGGCCTTCCTGTTGGACCAGAACCAAACAGCTTCTCCCTGTGGATTGCACTAAAACTATTTCCAACAGGAATAAACAAAATCCCAGGAGGAACATTTTCCGGTTGTGTCATAGGAAACATGTCATAATTTTAATTGTGCTTTTTGATAGCAATTTAATGTCACTGTGTGTGGAGGAGATTCTGATTAACTCATGCCATCTGTAACCTGTCACAATGACCTAACATTTTGTGACCAGACTAGAATTGCAGCTCATAGTTTATCAATCTCTGCAAGAGGTTCAGGGTTCTGATGACGTCTAGAAATCTCTCCGTATCAGCACTATAAAGCAGCTCTGGTCGGCCTTGAGCATTAATGCCTTATTCCAATGTTCCATCATTTGACTGACTGCTATCAATAGCTACGTTTACATGGGCACATTTAATCGGAATAAACGCCCAATCGGATAAAAAAGACGTCATGTAAACATGTCAATCAGAATGTTTTGATCCGATGCAGCCTGATCCGAAAGAAATTTACTTCCGATCGAGAGGGGTGGTTTT
>SSNP01000060.1:2693390-2726886 GCA_006937955.1 Pachypanchax playfairii
GTGTTGCCTCAGCTTAGCCAACTCCTTAAGATTTGTGTCAATAAAGATTGATTGTGGATCTTGATTCTTCCAGGCCTTTCTGTACCAGGTCATGGCTGAACAGCACAACACTTCCTCTATTTAAAGGTTTCCTGGAAAAGCTAAAACTCATCAGAAAGTCAAGAGATCAGATGGAAAAAATAAATCCAGTCAAAGCTTAGACTCAATCTATTGGTCCCATTCTAGTGGTATAAGCTGTGCCTTATTGTCCGTTTGTTTTAAAAGCTTTTGGTGACATTTATTTGAGGCCATACACAAAAGAGCCACAACCTAAGACCTGAAGTCCCTGTAAAGGTTCCATTATCACCCGTTGCATTGCTACTTCCTAATAGCAACACATTTATTCTTGCGGTTTCTTTCATTTAAAACACATTTCAGTTTGACACAGAATTCCTTTTTCTGTGTGTTCACGTATTTCTATCAGTTTGAAAAGTTTATCGACATATTGCAGTTGAACATTATTTTTAAGTCCAATTAACCAACCAAACCTCCTTTTTTAATCACCAAAACTACAACATGCAACTGAAGTGGTGAAAAGAAAAGAAAAGAAAAGAAAAGAAAAGAAAAGGGCATCTGAGGGCCTTCCTGTTGGACCAGAACCAAACAGCTTCTCCCTGTGGATTGCACTAAAACTATTTCCAACAGGAATAAACAAAATCCCAGGAGGAACATTTTCCGGTTGTGTCATAGGAAACATGTCATAATTTTAATTGTGCTTTTTGATAGCAATTTAATGTCACTGTGTGTGGAGGAGATTCTGATTAACTCATGCCATCTGTAACCTGTCACAATGACCTAACATTTTGTGACCAGACTAGAATTGCAGCTCATAGTTTATCAATCTCTGCAAGAGGTTCAGGGTTCTGATGACGTCTAGAAATCTCTCCGTATCAGCACTATAAAGCAGCTCTGGTCGGCCTTGAGCATTAATGCCTTATTCCAATGTTCCATCATTTGACTGACTGCTATCAATAGCTACGTTTACATGGGCACATTTAATCGGAATAAACGCCCAATCGGATAAAAAAGACGTCATGTAAACATGTCAATCAGAATGTTTTGATCCGATGCAGCCTGNAAAAAAGCCCACTGCGCATGCGTACAACTTCAGCGTGACGTCTTTCCGCTTTCGCAGACCCAAGTAGAAAACATAGCGGGAAGTAAACAGAAGTGGTCTGCTGGTGCAGTCATCCTGTCATCCTGCTCTCCTCTCCTGTGGCGGAGGAACAGTAGCAATATGTATTCAGCCTCTAGCTTGGTTAATGCGACCAGTAAAAACCCAAACATAAAGGTAATCACCCGCAGAGGGTCCATATTGGGGATAACGTGAGTCAGATCGAGCACACGATGGGGCGGGAAAGACGTGCAGAAAGGACGGAGTTTGTTTACTTTTTTTTCTTCCCCCGGAAAGACAACTCGCTGTGCGCATGCTCAACTCATTTAACCTGATCGAGTGCTTGGTGCATGTGTACTCATGGCATGATCAGATCATTTCAGTTAGTGTCCATGTTAACAGGGATTTGGGAATTCAGATCGACCAAGATTTTAATCAGATTGGGGAAATTTGGCGCATGTAAACGTAGCTAATCATGCATGACTTTATAATAAACCTCATTTTTTATATAAAATTCACTCGTAAACAAATGTTTCCGCAACACAGTGTCAGAGGTTGTTACTTTTTAAAAAGTAAAGTGTACATAGTAAAATATTAAAGGGATCAGTTCATAATCTAATGGATTACTAGAAAAGATTTAAGCAGGAGTTTTTGAGAAAAGCATTTACTTTCAAAGAAAACAGTGATTATTAAATAAAAAGTAATCTTCTCAGAGTATTCCCACACAGACTTGAACATGTCCTTGAATGTCAGCTGTGTGTGTTTTTATTTCCATGCTTGTGTTTGTTTGCTCAGCCTGTATGCTGTCTGTTTGTCTGCTCCTCAGTTCTTCAGAAAGGACCAGGGGGATTTCTTTATCGGCTGCTTGTTTCTCACAGAGCTCAGCACACCATTCGTCTCTCTTGGGAAGATACTCATTCAGGTAAAACGGCACATCCACGCGAGCATTCACCAAAACCAAACAGGGACGTCCTTCACCCGGCTGATTTACTTTATGCAAAAAGTATTTGTTATGTTAGTTTTTTCTTTAAGTATTTTATTTTAATACATTTTGGTGCTTCATTAAAAAATGTAATTGCAGAGTATGTTTGTTTCTCGTTAGAAAAGACTATTGCCATTAGCCTTTCCAGAAAAGACAGTTCATGGTTTTTGGGGTAATTCCTACTCAGTGGGTGTGTAGAGCCTTACATCATCAAAAACCTGAGTATCTCTAATTTCATTTGGAAGGTAGCTTGTCACTGTTCCATCAATAATTAAGGTGCATGGCTCAACAAAACAAAAACATCAGTCAGCAGCATTCAGCTAAGAGACCATGGCCCATTTCACCCTCATTTTCTCTAAAAACATCAGCTGTTGTCATTAGTTCCATCCTACACACTGATTAACACATTCAGTATGCATTCAGTGGCTTACAGTGCATTAATCTAAGAATAAAAGAGCCTTACAGTGAACGTGTGGAGCTTCTGCTCTCAGGTCTGTGCTGACATCTGCTGTCTGCAAAGAAAAGAGCTAAAGTCCACTGCTGGTTAGCTTTTATCATGTTGTCCTGGAACTTGATAAAACATGATAACTGTGTGACTTTCAGCCACAACTCATTAGATCAGGTAATTGGGATGTCGGTCTTTCTTTTACTGAGTCTCAGAAATAGCTCAGCCCAAACAGCAAATGAGTTTACTCAACATTTATATAAAACTTCCTGTCTGCCTCAAAGGTAGATTGGAATATATTCTGTCTGGCCCAAAGAAAAGCATGTCCACATGGAAAATGTCAAGAAAACTCAGAACTAAGCTACTGGAACTAAACAGCTGTGGTATGGTGTAGGAATATTCAAACATGACAGGAGTTATTGGACTCAGACAGTGAAAGACTTGTTCAGCCAGCATGGGACTTCATTTTCACATCACATAGTTTAAATTAACCACCACAGAGTTTTGACATAAACCTCACTGAAAACATTTGGGATGTGTAATGATTCCTTAAAAACTGTTATTGTGATGATAAGATCTGGTTTCCTTGTTTCCATCCCTCCTTCTCTTGTTTCCTCCACCAGCTCAGCCTCCAGGACTGCTGGCTTCACAAGGCCAATGGTGGCATGGTGCTTTGCACTTTCTTTATGTGCCGCATTGCCCTCTTCCCCTTTATGTACTGGATGTACGGCCGCCACTACGGCATCCCGCTCTACAGCGTCCCCTTCCACCTGCCGCTTTCCACCAACCTGGGTAACTTGTGTATCCTGGCGCCGCAGGTCTACTGGTTCGTGCTGCTTTGTCGAAAGGGCTACCGTCTGTATCAGAGAAGCCGCGGCTCGCAGTCGTCTCCCACTTCCCCTGTCGCCGATAGCTCAAAAGATGATTGATGTCCAGTTCGGGGCTGATACCTCAAGCTTCTATAAGTCAATCCCACTGTTGTACTGTAGTACACCAGAACTGCCTGCTGTTCTACAAATCCTGGGCATTTCTCTACACTTTAACTCCTCTGTTACAACCTGCTGCCTATGTGGACCTGTCCTCCACCAATCTAATGCTACTACTGAACTTTGATTTTTATTTTGGATTCAACTCTGTCCTGGATCTAGTCAAAGTGCAACAATGTCCTACACTTATCATTTCAAGAAAGATTGTGTTCAGCTCACTCTTGAGTAAAACATGAAGCAAACGGAGAGACTTTATCTTTTACTCCCACTGATTTTACAGTTGCTGCTGACTGGAGAGGTTTGTTACACTGAGTGGCTGTTACAACAGGTTATATCTAAACTCACAGAGTTGTAACTGACAGTTACTTTTCATCACCCGTTCATTCACTTGTCACACTGACAAGAAGGATGAAGAGGTGAGTTGAACGAGACGCACATTCAGGCAGTATTAGCAGGCAGAAAGGTGAGAAATGCATGTCACCAACCAGTTACATCACTTAAACCCCGTTAATGTGAGGGCCTGTGACTTTTCACCACTTATTTTGTTTTCTGCATAGCGTAGCATCATTTACAACAGCATCAACAACCAAATTGTCAAGTTTTCTTTAGAGTATTTTGGTCCTTCTAGGCAGGATGAGATATTTTCAGAATTTCAGCATGGCAGCACTTTCAAGGTCTAATTTATGGAATTTGAAACATTTTACCAAATTTAAATAAAAAAAAGATAAATTGTCCTTTAATTTAAAAAAAAAAAAAAAAAAAAAAAAAGGAGAATCAGAGCCAAGTTGGCTGATTTTCAATGTTCTCATTTTGAATTACTGCTGTGTTTGTGTTCATAGTTTATAAATGTGAATATTATCTTAAATGCGGCTCACAGTGACAGTGAGAGTAGATGTGGGTGAAATGACGAGGACGGGATGATGGGGGATACAGACGGTCCCCATATGAAGTCAGAGTTGGATCAAAGAGATGAGATGATATGTGACTGACTTTGTCACATCACGAAGCATCAAGACAGTAAAAACATAAAAAATACACAAACATCAACAGTGATAGAAAGTTTGATTTGTGACCAACAGAGTTTAGCTTGACTGCAGATGAGCACTTCTGTATCAGGTGTCGCTTCGAACACCTGGCAAACAAGATTGTATTTACAGTTTTCAGAGATTGAAATCATGTTTTAATTTAATTTGAAGAGCAATTTTAAAAGTTAAACTGTATGTCTGGACCAATTTCAAGTTGAAGGAAAAAATAAATCTCTGAAAGGTATTTGTGGAAGAAAATCAACACCTCATGCTTCACTTTTAGTGATTGCTCGAATCTCAGAAATATATACACGCATCATTTAGTTAGTTTGAAACCTGGTCTAGAGTTCTTTTAACTGTTTGAAAATGTCCCTTTGTGTGTTAGTAACATTTCTTGTTGTTTCTGGTAATTTCAGTCTATGCAAAACAGACTGGTGCATGTATACGATGCAGCACTAATGTCAGCTCAACAAACTGATCCGCACCTCATACGGCAGGCTGCTTTCAGTCTTTTGGGGAGAACTTTTCATTAATTTCTATGTTTTTACAATATTTTTTACACGTCTACTTCAAATCATGTTGCATTTCAGCTTGTAACTTCTTCCCCGCTGAGTTTTTAATATTTCATTGTTCTGTAATCCTGTAAATGGTAATTATTCTATCTTTTGTTGTGCACAGAGACACGTTTACAACTGCAGCTCAGCTGACATTTCAGATTCTCAACAGATCAAGTACTAATACAAAATCTTTAAGCTCTAAACACGTTCAGTGTCCCAACTGCTATCAGTAATAGTCTTATATTCATCTACAGTCATTTTATTGGGTTTCTCTGGTGTCACTTTAAAAAAAACTAAGGCTAACTCGAAAAGCTAAAACAGTAAGAATAACAAAAAAAATCCACCACACAGATGATCATGTGAAGTTTGTAACAATAGCCTTTATAAGCACTTAATAAGCTACTGGGTGATGCAGGAAATCCACAGAGCGTGTTAATCCGAGCCTGGAGGGGCTTTCTTTCTTATAAATTTAACATATTGTTATTGTGTAGATTACTGATGGGATCACATGACATTTCATATCAAAAACTTTACCACTAACTGTAAATACTTTGTCTTATAGGTCAAACATTTCTTACATACAATCAATTCAGTGAAACTTTTCACACTTGATATGACTTGAATGGCGATGGAAGTCAGTTAACTGCTGAGCAGAATGAGGATTAGGGGGGTGAAAAGAGCCCAGCAGCTGAATGACGACTCATTTGTCTGGTATGGCTGCAGCTCCGGAGAGTGCACGGCTCTTTTGTCTGTTGCTGATCACACCATGTTCACTGTTGTGCAGACCTTATAGCTGATTTCTCTAGTCTGCACTTTCACTGCATGTATTATCAATAGAAATGACAAACGTTCAATATTTAATTTAACATCTAAAGCTGCAGGTCATATGTTAGGTCAGTATTTTATTTTCTACTTTATTTTCCAGCAAAACAAAAACTAAATATCTGACCTCTAGTTAAACTAGTAGAACTTTACACCTGTGAATTTAGAGCCAATCATCAAGCATCATCTCTTGCATTGATAGAAGTTGCACACAAACAGCATTTCATCAACCATATGAGAATCTCTCACTAAAATGAGATGTTAAAAGCATGAGAAATGCACAATATTGTCTTAATAAGAAAATATTCAGTTCATCGACTTTGCTCAAGATTTAAAACAATGTCTCTGTACACAGGCGTGTTGCGAGATGATGAAACAGATTTATTCTGATGTGATTACATCTTGAATAATAGTTTATTTTCTTTTTTAAAGTAGTTTTTGTCTCTATTTTTATTGATCTTTGTTTGCATGGTTTATGATACTTAGGTTGGTAAACCAAAGATTCTCATGTACTTCAGTCAGTGACAGTTATTCTTGAAATATGTAGCAGGATTCATTTGATTTTCTTAATGCTGCATTTAGTTTGCTTTTGTAGTACAGATACACATTCCTTTCTTAAATACTTAACTGACCTCCAGTCTTTTTTCAGCTCAGAACACCCAATTTTTTAAGATCTCGTAATATATAGACTTAAAACATACCACATACCGTCTTTGAAAACCACAACAAACCTTTACTATGTTAAAACTGTTAACAAATCCCTGGTGAAAAGTCCTAAAGCTATTACTAATCAGCTTCTTTTGTTTAAGATGGGATCATTTCATGCTAAAATGTTAGCATAGAGATTATCATCAATTAGGGATGGGCGATATGGCCTGAAATTCATATTGCGATATACATTGCAGTCTCTTGCGATAACAATATAAATTGCGATAGATAAACTATAATAGAACCATTTCAGAACAGGTTACATAGACCCTTAGGAAAGCCACACTGCTAAATGTATTTTTTAAAGAAATAAAGAAAATGATGTCATTTTGAGAACATTTATTATAAAACTTCAATTATACAACCCAATGTTGCAGATAAATAAAAGTATTTCCTTCTAAAAGGCAGTGCACTTAGTTTAAGCCCATTCCTATCATCAATCATTTGTGCACATGGAAGTAATTTCATTTATACAACCAAGTCAGGTCACTTCCTGTACTCACTAAAAATATGCATGATGGTCAGCACAGAAGTTAATATTGGTTCACCCCAAACATTCTAACACCAACTCAGGTTTAGTTAAGAGCATATCCTGATGTTCTAAATTGATCTAAAATATTTCACAAGTGGGTTGTTGACTGAAATTTTAGAATATGTCTTATACCTAGAAACAGATGTATGAATTCAACTAGTCATCAACTAAAATGTTAGCATGCTAATATTTCAGGGCTTAATGCCCAACAAATATCTATCTGAAATATGTTTTACTGCTGAGTCACACTGCGGTCAGAGTTCATACTTACTGAGCAAGCAGTTATTGACCTAAATGCTTGAATATTTTAGATAATAATCCATTCATTTAACAACAGAGTCAAATGGTAAAATTAGGAGTTGCTGAGTCATATCAAGCATCAGGCGAACACAAGTACCGGTATGTTGGTTATTTAACTTTATTATGTGCCAACAATAAAATGCTTCTGACCCATAAAATAAGTGACGTTTGATACCCCACCCACCGAATCCAGGGAAAATACATGTTACAATTGTGGTTGAATTCAATCTAACACTGTTAATGATTTCGGGACCCTTCAGTGTTAAACAGGCCATGTTGGGTTCTGACATTTACTTAGAGAAATACTGCTGCAAAACAATTGAGTCTGGTCACTTAAGTCATACCAAAATCATCAGTAAACATCTGACGGTATAAACGTCAGTATATTTTCAGTTAACGTTCATTTCATGCTCTTTTTAGGACAAATATTTGGTTCATTTGTCTTAAAGCCTGTGTTACTGATATGCTAAGGCACATAAAGCTCAACTCTTTGACTGAATTAGACCATCCATTTTTTTATAATGTCCATGCTTTCACTGTCCATTATGTTTTGAGTCGTTTTGCACTATAAACACATCATACGGTACACTGAACATAATAAAAGCTGAACACAACATCAATCAAAAGTAGAACATGTGTAGCTTCGATGCTAACAGAGCATGATTAGGCTGAAGTCATCAGCTCTGAGAATGCCTGAGTACAGTAACTCATCAGGTGTTGCAACTGTGTCATTAAAAGCCTTCCTCTGCCTGAGGTTTAATAATTGATAAAGTATGTTAAATTTGTGCCAATTGTTCCACTCAAACAATAAATCCATTTGCTTTAGCTTAATTTTCAAGAATATTAGCATGAAAGCTTCCACATTTTAGCTCTGCTGGCTTTAGTTTAGACCTGCCTTTTCTAATATAAGTGATGTTTTGGTAAATTGTTGGTGCATAGCACCATATCTGGCTGCAAGCTTCATGACACTTAACACTGACTGACCAATTCTTTTTTGTGTGACAAAACCTTAAATGTGAAATTGTAGTGGACGTGATGCTAAAAGATAAACAATTGTCATCCCAACATGAGTGAGACACTCCATCAGTTAGACACATGATCATATTCAATTCTGAAGAAGTTTTAAAGTTCTAATTCAGAGCAAATAATCCAAATCTAGGACAACTATCATACCTGAATTTTAGTTTTTCATCAAAATCAAGAAAACAACATTGTTTATTATTACTCATGTGTAAGTGTTGGGTATGTTTTTTTTCTGCTTTGTGTACACTAACATCGTCACTCAGGGTTGTGTGGTTCCTTCTTTCTGATCAGTTCATGATTTAGACAGGAAGTGAGTTCAAGTTGAGGTGAAATATATTTTTAAATGTCATCTTGTATTGAGTTGAACTCATTCAGGCTCGATGAAGGGTATCAAACATCTGCTTTTTCTATAGGTCTGATTTGTGAATGCAGCATTAGACTGATAAGGTGTGCTGTATCACACAGACTCTGGATTCTGGGCTTGAATTTTAGCCCTAAGGGGTAAAAAACAGGATAAAAAGCGAATGCTGGGACTGATTTTAAACTATGGACAGCGAACCAAACTTGGTTTCCAGTGCCTTGTGAAAAATCTATTTAATATCAACAAAACTCAGTTTGAAAGATCTAAGTTGGCAGGTCGTGTTTACAGGTTGTTGCTGTATTTCTAATCTTCATCATTATTTTCATATTGTTTAGGAATGAATGAAATCATTTCACAGAAATTATTAAAAGTCTCCTAGATTATAAAAAAGATAGAATTTATATTTTATTGAGTTGATTGAAATTAATGTGGATTTATCGATAGACCAATTAAAAGGCTTATAATATGATCCTGGTCAAATTCAAATATTTATATAGATATTTTCTAGTATTTTATATTTTATAGCATTGCATCAATCATTCAGATGGTCCTATAATGTTTTCTATGTTGTGTTTGAGGTTGAACCCTTTAATTCATAGACTATGTTGTAGGTTTGAACTTGTTTGCTGTGTCTCTGTTTAGAGAATGTTTGTGTTTTATGAGATTTGGAGTTTAGACATGACTTGCTCTATATATCACTCAGCATTCCCGACTCATTTAAATGCAGCGCCTTCACAACCTTTAACACTTTCTGCCCTACTTATTTTTGATAACATTCAAATTTTTCATACATGTATATCAGATTTAATGCATCTGTCCTTTTTTTCTAGTGTGAATTTTTTGAGAAAATTTCCTATTTGAAATGAGAGTAAACTGTTTTATGAAAAGAGAGGAGTTATGTAATGTGTAGCTGCAACTCGTCGACTCAGAGCACCCATTTAATCTTCAATAAATTTGGTTTAATAGACTGATTTTTGTCGCTCTCTGGTTTGTTCCGATTTGTTTGGTCTCTGCGTGCCGTTAGAACTGCAACAAGAAAATGATTCTTCAAAAAAAAAAAAAACTATGAGGTCAGATTTATAATTGTTTATTTATATTGCAGCAAATGAAAACAAAAGTTGCCTCAGGGCAACGTTCAGAGAAAGTGATTCTAGTCCAAAAAAATCTGATTCGGTTCAGTCCGGTTATGATACATATGCCTGTTTTCCACTAGGGTCGGCACGGTCTGGAACGGGTAGGTTCAGACCCGTTCTGATGTGTTTCCATTACCTTTATCAGGGCCAACCCGACCCCTTTTTTTGGACCGCCTCTGCCTCGGTCCGAAGCGACCCAACACACCCACCTATGGACTGATTGGTCCAGTAAAGTGATGCCAGTCACAAGCCTACCTACATAGTAGTAGCCACTGATTGGCCTTGCAGTGTGCACGTGGTGTGATGTCACAGAATGGCGTCTGACCAACCTCACATCATTGACAGTTTTTTCATCAGAAAGAGTCACGTCCAAGTACGAAGTACAAAAATACCTCGACATCCTCCATTGTTGTTTCCCGCTCTCAATTCACACGTCTATGTTTGTTTATTCCTCTTGTGTTGATTACTAATGACATCAATGACCTTTGACCGACCTTAGTGGAAAAGGGGTAACACAGTCCTGTTCACCATGAAAATTAAAATTTAGACTTTATTTCTAAAACAGAAATAAGTTGGTGTTTTTGAGCAGGTTGATAAATAATGCAGCTTTGTGGAATTTTTTTTTTTTTTTTAACAATTAGGAAGTCGATATTAAAGGTTTAATCTGTTGCTTTGTGTATTAAACCCTTAAAGAATCTGTCTGGTGTCATTCAGTTGTAATGTGGCTATAGTTCCACTCAGTGGCACTGCTGACTCAAGAACAAAAATCAGTGCCGCAATCAATCAACTTAAAAGTAAAGATTACCTACTTTTAAGTTTTTTGTTGAAATGTTAAATTATTTTCCAGGTTTCCATTTAAACATCACCACAGCCTGTTGTTTTGCTCCTAATCTTAAATAATCTGCTCATTCTGTGATATGAGTAGCCAAAAATCCCCTTGCAGAGTGTAACAAGGCACAAGAGGGGTGAAACTAGTATGTGAGTGGATGAAATTTAAAAGGGTGGAGGGGGAGAGATTAAGTGGGAAACAAAAGGTTTACAAAAAATAGTTGCTTATTTCAAAACCATTTTTTTTTTTTTGGAAAAACTTTCATATTTAAGATTCAGTTTTCAAAATATTTGAATAGATCGCCACAGTCAGTCTGAGGTTGAGAAATGTTAACAAATATAAATATGACCTGTCCTTTCCACTAACATTTACAGAGCGGGGAGAAGTTGTACAGTAAGTAATATAAGTAACATAAATATATAATTAGCATGAGTAATCTCAGTAAAGAGTTCATCTTAATGGAGACTCTGTTTACACTTTATAGCTCATTAAATACAGAGTAATATTGTAACAACAGTTGAAAAATCCAAAAAGTATTTGTAACTTTTTTATTTCTAGCTGTATGTACATTTTTCTTTACTGTACATTTGAGTATAATGACAATAAGTGGGATAAACCATAAATATGATGCTACTAGAAACATGTTGGCCGTTTCTTTCTTTTATATTAAAGATAATTAAAAATAATATTTTCTTGCACTTTTATTAAAACAAATTCTGACTTTTTGCAAGAGGAGTTCTGTTTTATTTATTAAGTTTAATATGTTTCTTTGTCTCCGTCTTCCTGTTTCTCAGACTTTGGTTCTTTGGTTCTGGTCCTCGTGTTAAGGCGTAGGACTTGTGCCAGAATGAACTCGGTCTTTGCTTTGAAGGCGCAGAATGAAACTGATCTCCCCCTTTAATTGACTTCATATTTCAAATGGCAGCTGAGGGAGATGCAAACATCTGAATAATTCTGGCCCCTCCCCCCCGTTTTATCTTTTCCCGCCCCCTTTATGTCCCAAAATACAGAAGCAAACCTGTTGCACACCAGCTCAGGAGCCATACATAGTTCAGACAACACACTGGGAAGGGGTAGTGGGGGGGGATGTAAAGCAGTTGTAGATATACGCAAAGGTTTTGCTACTTCTACTGGATTCTTCCAAAAGGTTAGTTTGATCTCTCCTCAACACTTCCATGTGATGAGAAACTGATCTCTCCGTGCTGTGCATGATCTTTTTTCCAAGATGTCACTGACTTTTCCATGACTTATAAATAACAAGTGCTTTTGCTTTTGCTCAGATTAGGAGAAAGAGTAACAGAGTATGTGTGATGTCAGAAGTTCTCCATGGAGCTCGATGGGACTTTAAGTTGCTGCCGAAGAAACTTTCTGCAAGCAAGTCATCCTTTAAACGCATCTTTAATGGAATGAAGCTGATGAATGATTTTCAGGTGTAGATAGTGCTAGTAATGAAAAAGGAAGAGAAAACTCACCAAGCAAAAAGATAGAGACGAGATACGTGTGAAGTTGTAGCAGAACTCTAAACATTTATTTTACTTGAAAGCAGAAGCTATGGATGGAGGTAGATTGAGAGTTCAGGAAGCAGGTACGGTAAGTGAGGCTCTTGATGAGTTCAAGGCCACATTGGAAGCTGCTGTCAGGGAGGTGCACGTGGATGTAAGTGCATTCAAGCAGCGCATAGAGCAAAGAATAGACCAGCTGTGCATTTCAAATGGACCCCTGGCTGACGCGGTAACGAGGCTGCAAGAGGAGAACCTGCAGCTTAGGGCAAAGCTGGAGGCCCTCAGCCAGCTGGTGGAGCGTGTCACTGGGGTAGAGATCAGCAAGAGCTCTCCTCAAGACAAGAAGAAGAACCAAGAGGGAAGTACAGACAACGGTCATGAGCAGACACAATCTGAGACCCTGGAGGACCAGGTGGGCCTCTTCAACAATGTTGGATCAGAAAACAACCAGTCCATCTCCACACACTCCGAACCAACAGGGTCAAGTGAAAGACCGAGCAACACTTCTGCTCCTGCTGCCCCAAACAGCCCAGCTCCTCCTCCATGGAGAGTGAAGAGACATGCAGAATTTAATGTGAGTACCCAGGTGTTACACCTAAATCATAAAGATTGTAACATTTAAACCAAGAATTAATGGATAAGGACCCACAATCTCTATCATTTCTACAATTTGTATATAAAATGGTTTTAAAAAAATATATAGAAGAGAAAAAAAAGTCATCTCTCTTTTCGCAAAAAAGTAAATGTGAAAAAGTGCAGTGAACCGAGTTCATTCAGTGTTCAGAAAATGAATAATTACAGAAACTGAAGCTAAAAATGCACCCAAAACTAGCCGAAGAGCAAACAGTTGAATTTTTTCTTTTAATCATGTCAATAAATTGTTTTATTTTGTTTTAAATATGCATCCCACAGTAAATGCTGAGCATAAAAATGCACTCACAGCATGTATTTTACTTTCCAAGAATATTTTGATTTGTAAAAAAAAGTAAACAGGTAAAATTAGATTAGGTATTAGGTATACAATTTATTTAGGTATACGATTAGCTATACAATTTTATACACTAAAACGGGTAAATGTCTTTCTTTGTAAGCTATTAAAATTAACACAAGTTTAAGGGTTTAAGTACAATTATAGTGTTCCCTTTATATGTTCAGTAATATTTAGGAATGCATGGTTTTATTTGAATAACACAATGTGAAAAACTAGTTTTATAAAATATTGACATCAAATTTAGCAATGCTGTCATCAAATAATTTGTCTTGCTGAGTGTCTCAGTATTAAATACTCAAATGACTGTTTGCAGTGCAGGTAACAAACTAATCACACCTACACAGAAATATGCACAAAGTTGAGAGGTCTCAACACAAAAGTACTGACTGGATTCTACGAAATAAACCTAGGATGGTAAATGGCGTGTACTTGTATAGCGCTTAACTCAGGTCCTACGACTCCCAAAGCGCTTCACACTACAGTATGTCATTCACACACTCACACACACGTTTGGTGGTGATGAACTACACACATGTAGCCACAGCTGTCCTGGGACACACTGACAGAGGCGAGGCTGCCAGACACCAGCGCCGCCGGACCCTCCGACCACCACCAAACAGGCAAAGTGTCACAATGGCCAGGTGATTTGAACCGGCGACCAGACGACCTGCTCTACCGCCTGAGCCACGGCCGCCCCAAAGGATGATTTAGTTATTCTATATATTTCATGTAAAATTACAAACAGTACTAATACTACTGAATTATTTCTGAAACCATTGCATGGGTTACCTAACGTTTAGCTTTAATCTGGATTTCGTGCTTTGGACGACCTCATCGTAATGAATCCAGGCGACTCTGCACTTATTAAGTATAGAATCTGATAACAGACTCAGCTGATCGTGTCTAACATCTTAGACAGTTTTCATCTCACTCAAAGAAATTCATACAATCTGTAACCATCTGCAGACAAAATTTGTATCAATGCACGACTCTACAGACAGATATTGTGGTTACAGTTTTTTCACAACAAACAACATGACTCTAGGTCTGTAAAAACTATCGATTTTTTTAACCTTAAAAAGATCACATTCTTGTGATTTAGCTTAAAGGATCTGGCTCAGTCTTTGACTCACCTGCTGACAATCTGAGTATCCTGCAGTGAGCTTGTGTTGTAAATCTTTGACCTTTGACTCCAGCGTGACAGAACTGCCTTGCAGGCTGTTTCGCCTGCTTATGTTGGCATCACATATTATAAAATATATTAAAACAAATTATACATCACGTATAAAAGATTTACTGATTGAAAACTTGTGAGATATTACAACTCCAGCACAAATGCACATTGTTCCAGCGTTTCTCCTCCCCCCTATCTGAGCACTCTTCTGCTCATGACCCTCTTATTTTAACAGCGGGTCCTCCAAAGGGCACATGTATTTTTGGGTTTGTGATTCGCGAATGAGCTGCTTCTCTTTTGAGCCACCAGCTGCAGCAGTGCTGCAGCTTTCTTCCTTATCTTAAGTACATTCTGTTTGCAAGTGGTGGAGGCAGGGACGGGCGGAGGGGATTCATCTATAAAGGAACAACAGTTGAGAATGTAAATATGATAAACAATAACAATAAACTGCACGATTCTTCTATCAGCCGTGCCCGTATCATGTATCATTGCAAGACGTCACTCACATGCACACTTTAAAGACAGGCACATAAATAAACCCATGTCGCCTAATCACTCAGGAATTTTGCCCTCGAGCCAATCCGAGTCTCAAGTCTCCTGATGGAAAGTTGAATTGCGTCTGCGTCCCTGTCAATTAAAACCCCCAACACACACACACGAGAGCGAAAACTAGCTGTCCTGTTGAAACACACACCCTGATAACATTTTTCTCCTCTGAAGTCACCTGGTTTTCACTCAGCAATCACCCCCTGCCAAATCTGACAGGTCAAGCTGCCACTTCTAAGATAGCCATCTCATTGGCTGACCGGGTAATACATTTCTCACACTGATTTCAATTATTTGTCTATTTTTGATAAACAGGAATACTTCAATCAAGGCATTTCAAAGAAATCTTTGTTATCTGATTTAATAACCCATAGAAAGTCAAGAGTACTAGTTAGGACTTGATTTAACCCTAATAGGTTTTATGCATTTTCATTTCATACATAGACTTCATGATAAAGCACAGTAATTAGATTAGATTAGAGAAAAATGTATGTCCTCTATCAGTTCTGAGGTTTTATATTTTCCAGGTTCTAAATTATTTAAATCTAACCTGAAGTTTATGAAAGCATACAACAGATTTCAGCTGTTTACTGGTCTGGAACATAGGGGTGTGTGTTAATGCAATGCCAAGAAGGGGCATCAGCAATGATGATCTGGAAATGGTTCAAAGATCCTTTCCAAGCAACTGGAAGTTCATGCAGTGAGAAAGATTATTTACAAGTGCCAAACATTTAAGAGCGCGGCCAATCATCCCAGGACTGGATATCCCAGCAAAGCCTCCCCAGGTTCAGATTCTTTAATTATAATAATGTTTACTTTATTAATCCCTCTTGGGGACATTTGGGCTCTGCATTTAACCTATCTTAATTTCTGAGGAGCAAAGGGCAGCCATTTTGTACTGCATCTGGGGGGCAGTTGCAGGGTTCAGTATCTTGCCCAAGGATACTTTGGCACGTAGCCTCTGCCAGGACTTGGGATCGAACTCTAGGTCTCCTGATTGGAGTACCTCCTTCCTGATTAGGCTACAGCCACCCCGGGGCAGTTGCAGGTTCAGAATCTTGCCCAAGGATACTTTACGTAGCCTGCAGGCACCGAGGCTCAAACCCCAGTCTTCCGAACAATCCCACTAGACTACAGCTGCCCGTTTAGATGGATAATGCTCAGAGAAGTTCCAAAAAACCAGAGAGCATCATCTATTACAGATTCTATAGGACTCAGTTGGCAGGTTCAAGTTTAAAGTTTATGACAGTACAGTTTAAAACTTATTTCTTAAAAGAACATGGCAGCATGACATACAGTAGGTTTACAAAGTTGAACGTACAAGAATCACAAGACTTATGGAACAATGTCCCTTGAACAAAGGAGACCAAAGTAGAGATGTTAACTCATAATTAACAGCACCATGTTTGATGAAAACCAAAAATGGCACATCAGCTCTAACACCTCATACCAGCTGTCAGCACGGTGGTGGAGGGATGATGATTTGGGCTTGATTTGTTGTGTAAAACCCCAAAATTTAAATACTGCATGTTTCTTTTTTGCCTTCAATGTGTGTATTTAAATTTCTGCCAGTTAGTGAATCTACATCAACATCACACTGTGTATTTAAAAAAAAAAATCAGTTCTATTAATTTTATACAAATAATATGCAATCTAGTTCAATCTAAAATAGGTCCAGATTCAAATTCAACGGCATAAAATCTGACCCAATCAGTTTAAGTATACAAGCAAATGGTGATACCAAAAAATAACTTCCTTCTCCTTCTAAAACAAAGACAGTTCACCATTTCCAAAGTTAAATGAGATAATGTTGTTTAACTGCTGTTCCTGAGCAAGATTTTAAACAATTGTTATCATTGCTACCAAGCAAGTTGCCTTAAAGATACCAGAGATTAGACTGATGCAAGGGGACAAGGTGCTGAAGCTGTGTGAAAGATGTCTTTTAGTATACATAATAAGATCTCTGTAATCTCCCTTTTAATGTGATGAAATTGTTGTTTCTAGGAGTCTGGAATCTTTTTTCAGTGTTAAAGACCCACTACGATCATCTTTTTTTTTTTTTATAATAGTCCTGCCTACATTTCTGGGTCTTGTTTTTGGTATTTTACCACATTTTTATAGAACTATTCATTTTATACCAAAAACCATTAGTGGAGCGCCCTCTTCGGGTTAAAACGTTACACTGCAATTGAATTTGAATCAGGCATTGCTATTGGCTGAGACCTTATTTTCTCTATTCATGATGTCAGGATTCTGCCGTTATGGAGTATAAAAAAGCTCGGTCTCGGCCACACCTCCGCTCAGTAGTGAGTGAGTTTGAACAGGAAGTGTATACGGCCGTTAACAGAGTTCATTTTAGTGTTTGTGAGTGTGTGAAAACATGTTTTTAGCACATTACTGAATGGTTTTCTCTTCATGCTGGGATACTTTGATTTATACCTTAGACACCTCTTTGAAACACGTTTTTGTGTCAAACTGACTGACACACGCCAGAGAGGGAAAGGTGAAATGGAGGAATATTTAGATAAGACGAGCAGCTCTGACCTGTATCATTTTGAGACTGTAGTTTGCCCTGCAGCGGCTTGGCGGCATAGAATGGGGCTCTTCTCTACTGGTACATTGTTGTTAGCCAATCAAGATGGCGTCACACACAAATCGCTTGTCGGATTACACTATAGCAATGCCTGATTCAAATTCAAGTGCAGTGTAACATTTTAACCTGAAGAGGGCGCTCCACTAATGGTTTTTGGTCGAAAATGACTAGTATAATTGCATAAAAATTGTATAGAAATGTGCTAAAATACCAAAAACAATACCTAGAAATGTAGGCAGGACAATTAAACACTCATTTATAGAGTTTATCAGCAAAAAAAGTAGGGCCGTGACTTTAACGCGTTAATTAAGATTAATTAATTACACAAAAGTAACGCGTTAATTTTTTAACGCATTTTAATCGCACTTATTTAAGCACTGCAGAACATCTCTCATGAGTTTCAGCGGACCGATTATACTGGAGCACCTACCAGCGTTCATTATTTAGGACAACAACAAACCACAGTGAACATGAATGAAGAAGCGACTGTTTTGATTGGCCCCGTGGATGGGAAGTTTTATTATAAAAAATGACTGGATGGAAGCGTGGATAAGAGCATGTGTGTGTGCAAGCTATGCAGCAAGGAATTTGCACATCACCGCAGCACATCGGGCCTGAAGTATCACCTCAATGTTAAACATATAGCAGCTAGCGTGGACATTAGCCCGACTCCGAGTACAAGTGTAGACATTTTCTACACTTAATGCACTGGTCTGTTGGACTTGGTTGAACAAAAATAAACAATATTTGTTGCTTAAGCTTATGTGTATTCAGTCATGATTCAATGGTATACTAAAAATCCGTTTGAAAAAAATTGTCACTGTTCTCTGGTCAAATATTTAAATGCGATTAAAATGCGATTAAAATGCGATTAATTTTGATTAATTAATTACAAAGCCTCTAATTAATTAGATTCAAATTTTTAATCGAGTCCCGGCCCTAAAAAAAAGTTGATTTGGGGGTAAGTTACACTTTAAATGCAGAAATACTCAGAAATGCAATTTTTAGCTTAATTTTCTGTCCTCTAGCATCTCTGTTTATGCTAGTGCTACCGCTAGCTTACAGCTGGAAGAGTAGGAGCTTGTGGCCCACCCAGTGAATTTTCTACTTCACATATGCACTCTTTTTTTTTTTATCTCATTTTTGCGTCTGCAACTGATTCAGTGATTTGAATGCAGAAATACTCAGAAATGCAATTTTATGCTTCAGAAAAAAAGAGCACGTTAGAACATGTTAACAACATTAAAAAACACGATTTTCATCAGAGTGGGTCTTTAAATGTATAATTATATATTTAACCATTAAGATCAGTTATGAATATTTGAAAGAGGCTTTTTAAATAGAGCCGGCTATTTTTCCTCTCTGAAGCAATGCACATGGCTCTGTTTGTTTGTGTTTTTCTCTGTGTTTTTGTGTTTCTAAGATGGGTCCATTGTGAGGTGGAGGTAAGCATTAGTGAGAGTTTGAGGGGATTAGAAGGGTCAGACAGTCAGACTATGATACAGCCGTTACTGTGGAGCCCACAGATCAGTGCTGTGATAATCTCCTGCCTGATGACGAGTTGACAAACTGACTG
Source organism: Pachypanchax playfairii (assembly GCA_006937955.1). Lineage (NCBI taxonomy): Eukaryota > Metazoa > Chordata > Actinopteri > Cyprinodontiformes > Aplocheilidae > Pachypanchax > Pachypanchax playfairii. Next base: position 2,712,629 of record SSNP01000060.1, read on the forward strand.
CATGTCACATAGTGGCCAGACTATTATGTCTGTGGAAAGCAGAAAACATGAGGAGGTGGGAGATGTGGGGAAACTACAAGCCAAAACCTCAGGCTCATATCCCGAAGCACTTTTCGTACCACTCAGACTAACTTTCCAAAGCATCTATTTAGGGTTATATTAGGATGTAAGAAGAGTGCAGCGGAAACTCTTGCAAAGGGGCAGATTGCTAAATCTAAAATAGCTCTCAGTGGGAACCAGGATTTGTTGGTACCAGCTGTCATAAAAAGAGAAGCTGTCAGCTGTTAACAGCTGAGGGTCCCACATGCAGTGAAGTGAGTACAAGCACATCGTGAAACAGGTTTACCGTGAACATTAATAACCCAAAATTAATTTTAGCTGCACAGCATGTGCAACAGAACAACAATAAGATTGTTGCTGCCACGCATTCATTGATGCTGCAGAACCAGATGCAATAGCTGCGAATCCGACGTATGTTTTAAAAACATATCCATGATATTGACTAAAAGTTGTTTTTCATGTCTTCATTGTTTAGGGCATTAGTGCAAAAGAAGGTAAAAACATCACTGATTTTGTTGCAAACTCACAGGAGAATCACCAACAAGGTATGTAGCTGCTACTCTACATTCATGCAAAACACCTGACAGCCTTAATAAAATTGTAGTTCTTCTATTTTTATTTATTTTTTTTTTAGAAAGTGCATCAGAAAACTCAGATGTAGCTCAAAATGCTGAAGCTTTCCCCCAATTGCAGCGATCTCTGACCGCCCAACCTAACCTGGAGTCTTCAGCTGTGGAAACCAGCAGCTTACCTGGTGAGAGTCCTTCAGCTTGAAATCTGTGACAACATGAGTTTATCATCACTTACATAAATGCACGTTTTCTTTAGGACTTGGAGTAAAACTGGATATTTGTTTTTGCAGACCAAAAAGAATCAGGTCCTCTGACCAAACACCATCTTCCCATGACTGCAATGACTAAAACTGACTCAGATGCTCCAGCAAGTAGTCAGTGGCCTGCCTCGATGGGCAAAACTGCAAAGGAATCTCGATTTCATCCGGCAGACTCTGCTGCAGAAGGTGGTGGGTGGAAAAATGATCTCTGATGTATGATTCAGTAAAGTTTCCTGCTTTAAAAACCATCAGTTATTCAGTACTTTCCAAGTTCTCACTTCCTATTTGAGGTTACTTCATTTTGGGTTTTAAATCTGTACAAACACAAACATGAATAGTTCATAGAACTTTTTCATCTTTACTGTTTCAGATGCTGAGGAACCACAGCCCCATCTTCCCGTCACCGCCATGACAACTAAACCCAGTATAGAGAACTCGCTCACTTCCAAACCTGCTCAGTCTCCAGCATCAGGACGAAAAGCAGCAGGAGAGCATTTATTTACAGGGGGTCAGTCAAAATATAATCTCTGTAGATTACAGAGAGGCATTTGGTAGATTATGTTCATGGAATTTTGGACATATTTCTTTGGTTTTCATTCTAGCTGCTTTTCATCACATTAAAGGTGGTTTATGGAACTTGGAACAGAATAACACTGCACAAAGCCTTTAGCCATCTGGGTGCCAGGCTCGTTAAGCCCCCCTCCCCGCGCGCTCATGCTCCGATGCTCAGGTCGATCAAAATTCCTCACCAAACCCACTCTGATCCCCGATCCGAGCAGGACAATAAAATATCATGAGTTCAGCTCACTAATCATCTTCTCCAGCCCCGCTGATCACACACTGACTCTGATAAAAGCAGCTCCTACCTGTTTGAAGCCTAGTCATCGATTCAGTCCGTGGCAAAGAGTTCATAGTTGCACCGCGGCTCCAAAACATCCTGCAGTCCCTCTTAAAATCATCTGTCCTCCTCACACACCATCCTGCACGCCTCACTTATCCAATAAAATAAAAAAAAGCAATAAAATCCTCCGTGGTGTGTCTTCCAGTCCAAAAAGTGGCCCGAAGCTCCACTCCTGCTGCAGCTACGTGTTAGCTAGCTGTTAATAGCTGCTATTAAAACTTTCCACACAGAACTTGCTTGTCATGGGAAACCCTCTATGGTAAGCAAATAAGGCATATAATCACCACATATCCCCAGGACTTCCAGCTGCTTGACCTGCAGACTCCACAGTACCAGCCTCACTATTATTATTTACGGTATTAGGCAACCCAAAATGGTGCCCGCTGCTCTGCCAGCTATTGGCTGGTAGATGTAAACAAAATGCCAATGTCATGCCCGTCAAAATTAATATTTATATTTTACTTCAAATATAATTTTTAAAGGAAATGCTGTATTTTCATTCTACAACCCTCTAAACACCCCGTGGAGGCATTATTTTGTTATAAATATTGCTTTTAATAAAAATATTCCATATACCACCTTTAAGGTTGATGTATCACAGGCTCATTTGTAGATTTTACTTATGATGTAATATTGTAGATTATATGCAAACACCTAAATCCCCCCCAGTCACACCTTTATTATTCATCTTCACAAAGCGCATACAGATGTTATTAATCACACTTTATACTCTAGTTTTTCTCTCTCAGTCAGCATCTTGGTAGTTACACTGTTCCATCTGTACTTGTACAGGCACGAAGGAGCTGAATCCTCAGGTTTTCCAGTCTGAGTCTGTATCTCAGACTTTGCCTCATCTTCCACTTACAGCTGTAACCAAAACCAGCTCAGAGGCCCCTGGTGCATCTAAACCTGATCAAACTCCTGCATCAGCACCGAATCCTGCAATACAAGAGTCATCAATAATAAAACAAAGTGAGTATTTATTTAACAGTGCATGGATTTATTTTGAAATTTTTATCCATTTTTTTTTATTACTCACTAAAGTAAGTCAAAAAAAACAAACAGGTTGTTAAATAGATTTAAAAAATATATATATTTATTAATTATTTTTCTTTAGACATGAATGAACCCAAGTCTCACTTGCCTCTTTCTGCCATGACCAAATCAAACACAGACTCAACACAGTCGACTGTATCAGCTCAGTGTCTTTCAGCATCACTGGACCCGAATGTAAAACCTGGGGAATATCCATTTAAACGAAGTGAGTTTGATCAGTGCTTTCAAAATAAAAGCCCAGAGTAGTTTTCAGTTCTTTAATTTCTTTTATGAAAGGGAAAAGAAAGTGAATCTCTATTCTTTTATTTAAATGTATTTGTTTTTGTTACATCTGATCACGTCAGCTCCTGTTTTAAAGACACCAAGTCCTAGTTTAAAGAGAAGTGTGAGCTTTCCTCAACCTGCAGGTAGATTTTGTGACTTTTATTATTCTGTTTCATTCATTTTGATCTTGTTTTCAAATCCCACATTTTTTAATTATTTTTATTAACTGTTTTTTTACAGAAAAATTACTTCCCTCTAAATCCTTCATAAAATCTGGATTCTCGCCCAAATTGGACAAGTAGGTCGTTAGTGTAAATTTTCATTCAGATGTGAACAGATTAGATTGACAGCTTTACCTCATTTGCATCTACCTTTTGAAAATGTGATTTATTTTGTTTGCAATGATTCTTCATTGAAGATCAAACAAATCAGCTGGATTTGAGTTGAAACAGGATGCAATGAAATCTCAGACTCTTCCACGCTCTAATGGGGCTCAAGCCAAACGGGCGATGTTTGAAAGAATGAACTCAGAGCCTATAAAGTAAGTGTACTAAAAATATTTTTTAATCATGATTGTTGAGAATTTACCGTAAAATCTAGTGCTTTTTAATTGAAACAGGGTAAAGGATTCCAAGCCTAAACTGAAGCGTTCACAGAGTTTTGGGGTGTCCAGTGCCAGCGGTATAAAACAGATTCTCTTGGAGTGGTGTCGCTCCAAAACAATCGGCTACAAAGTGAGACATCCAACTATATATTTTCAGTTTGTTCTAAAGCTTATATTTATGCTTTTTGCTTTCCATTCAGAAGATCAAATATTTTACCGATTAAATGTTCAGGATTTCTCATATGTGTTGTCTATTAGAGTTTAATTTTTTTAGTTTTTCATGTTATTGTTTGGTAAAAAAAGCAAAAAAGGCACACTTCTACAACTTCAATCATAAAAACTGAAAAAAATAGCTAGAAAAACTACCATCTTTCCTCTGAAAGTCAATAAAACTAAAGGAAGAAAAAGAGAAACAAGATAAATAAATGAATTGTTTTTCTCTCAGAACATTGACATACAGAACTTCTCATCCAGCTGGAGTGATGGGATGGCCTTCTGCGCTCTGGTTCACTCCTTCTTTCCGCTGGAATTTGATTACAACACTCTGAATCCTGCAAACCGCAAACACAACCTGGAGCTGGCCTTTACTAAAGCAGAGTAAGCTGTCTAGAATTAACTTAGTTATATTTCATGAGTCTTTCAATTGAATTATTTAATTAATTTTAAAAGTATGGAAGCTGAGAGAGGACGTCCATGAGGAAAAAAAATGTGTCATTTTTGTAAGATAGCAAGTTATTATTATTATTATTATCTCATTGTCTCGTAATAACGGATCTTGTTTTCTAAAGATAACGGGTTATTTCAGGAAATCAAGATCCGTTATAACAAGATAACTGGAGAAATAAGTCGTTATCTCAGGAAAACGAGGTCTGTTTTAACGAGATAACTGGATAAATAAATCGCCATCTCAGGAAATCAAGATCTGTTATAACAAGATAACTGGATAAATAACAGGTTATTTCAGGAAATCAAGATCCGTTATAACGAGATTACGGGATAAATAACTCGTCATCTCAGGAAATCGAGATCATTTATAACGAGATAACTGGATAAATAACTCGTTATTTCAGGAAAACAAGATCCGTTATAACGAGATAACTGGATAAATAACTCGTTATTTCAGGAAAACAAGATCCGTTATAACGAGATAACTGGATAAATGACTCATTATCTCGGGAAAACGCCACTTTTAAACAAATCAACTTTTCTCCCTGCATTGTTTTCTCGGGAAAACAAAGTTCAGTTTTTCGAGATAACGGCATAAAATGTTGTCGACACGATACGGACGTTCTCAGCTTCTGTACAAAAGCAATGGAAGCTTTGATATTTATTATTACCAATATGTATTCCAGCATCTTTTAGCCTTTAGTTTATTCCTTTGAAGCCTGATACATGAAATAATGATCAGAAATTATTTTTTTCTTTAAATTGTAGTACTTTTATCCTCCACCAGAGGGCAGAAGTCATGTAAAGGATTTAGTTCTGAAAGTACTAATCATGATAAACTAGTAGAGTTAATAGAAACTTAGAAAGGTTTATCAAATATGATGTTTTAAAGTTTTTGGGTTGTTGGATTTTATTTACATTGCTGGTTTATTTGTATATTTGTTCTATATTTTAGTAATGATATGTTTACGTTCCAGGGAGCAGGCTGACTGTCTGCGTTTGATTGAGGTCGACGACATGTTGGAGATGGGAGACAAGCCAGACCCCATGTGTGTGTTTACATATGTCCAGTCCCTCTACAACCACCTGAAGAAGTTTGAATAACTTTATATCAGAGTAGTTTAATATATCTTTGTTATTTAGAAGTCTAACATCAGTCACTGACAAAAAACACTATTTTTAAAGCTCAGATATGTGTTTTATACTTTGTGAGTTCACAAATTTCCCCACTTTGTCCGGTATTTCATATGGATTCTTTACATGCAGATTCTCGAGATATATGTTGTGGTATGTGGTTACAATGCCAAAAAGTAGAAGTCGTTTTTTTTTTTGTGAATTTGACTTTGTTCTTGTTGATCATTCAGTGAATCAGTGATTCCGATTCAATGTGTGTATGTATGCTCACAATGGCAGTAGTTTACATGACTAACACACACTACATCTGTGTCTGCACAACTTGTGAAAGACTCTGCTGTCATCACCTGATGAAACGTGATTTGAGATACATTTGAATATTTTTCTGAATCATTTGCACACATCTTCCTCACTGTGAATAACAGTTCAAAGATGTTATGGTCCACCTTCCACACACCATAGTTAACTGTTTTTATTTTATTATTTACGCTGAGTTTTAACTCTGCGAGAGAATGTACACCGCCATCTGCTGGTTGAATAGGTGAACAGCAGAGGGGACTAACCTGAACTCCTAATTAAACTTCTAAATTTGAGACTAACTTATTTTCTGATCTCTACACATACATCTGGGTTTATCCAGTGAAAAATAATATAGATAATTTTTAACATCATTACACATTAACTACAGAGTGTAATTTTATTCACATGTAATGTTTTTTTGCTGTAAGATGAAAAATACATATACCCGAATTCACAACTTTCTGTGTTTTGTTTTATGTTTGGTTAAATATTATTTTATTAACTGAAATTTGAAATTTTATTATCTGAAACGTTGAAGTTTTTTTTTCTGCTTTTGAATTAACTAAAAATAAATAATTCTAACCAAACACAATATAATCTACAAACAGAGGTATTGGCCCCTTTTGGAAATTTTCTGTTCCTAGACATAATGTTAATTTGTTCATCAGGTATTTTGTTTATACAAACGAAGAAAATGTTAAAATACAAAAATGCAACTTGTTGTGTTAGTCATGCTGCATTTGACTTAAAACATCAGATTTTAAACATGTTATAGTTTTAGTCAAATGAAAAACATAGATGAAGGTTTGAACCAATAATTGGATCATTTTGATTAATATTAAATTTTGTATTAATTAAATGTTATTTTTTCCAACTGGAAAGTTCTGTTTGGCAGGTTGTCCGTGTTTTTTTAGGGGGCGTGAACGCTTCCCATTCACCGGGCATCCCTTCCGGTAGATGAGGTCAACTCTTCCCGACATCCGCCATGTCAGTCCTTCTCGTATCACGTTAGATTTGAATTGTTTTGTGGTATATTAACTTTATATCGTTGGGAGCCGTTTTTATTTAATTATTCATTTATTCTATCTGTGTGTGGCTGTAGTTGTACTAGCTTAAAACGACCTTACGTAACTACTTAAAAAAAATACGTTGCATTGTTGCGTTTACTTCCAGTGGCGGAGTTAGTAAACCAAAGTTTTGTATGAGTTACGGTGAAAGGAGAGGCGGCGGCGGGGAGAAAGGCCTCGAGATTCGGACGGGATTTCACTGCCATGGCCGGTAATTTTGATGCCGAAGACAGAGCCAGTTGGTACTGGGGGCGACTGAGCCGTCAGGAAGCGGTTTCTCTTCTCCAGGGACAGAGACACGGTGCCTTCCTCGTCCGGGACTCGACCACCTGCCCCGGAGACTACGTACTGTCAGTCTCAGAGAACTCCAAAGTGTCGCACTACATTATTAACAGTATCAGTAACAACCGACTGTCCAGCTCCGGTAAGACTCGGTTACATTCACGTTTTAACTCAGCTTGGTTTTTTATTTTTATTTTATTTAAGCATAATCTGATTTTTTTTTAAATACAAATTCAACTTTAATTGTTATAAAATATAAGTATATACGTTAAATGTTTGTAATCTGGTGTTCAGACTGTGTTTTGGGCGGTTTTGAGGTGAGTTTAATGGAAATACTCGGGTTCCGATGTCACAACCGGGGCATGACTGAACACATTGGCGTTTCAGGAATGTCTGTGATCCCTGTTGAACATACTTAGACCTGTTACCGCTTTGCTGCTGAACTCACTGCTTTTTATCACTCTGACGTCTTCTCATTGCAGTAAATGTTTTTATCCTTCCTGCATGAAGATACAATGAATTCTGTTTGCAACTTTATCACAGTGTTGTATAGTTCTTTAAAATAAAGTATAACATCCTCAAAGCATCAGGAAATTGGCCATTATGTTACAGTTCACGTGTGTTTATGTAAAAGTTCAAATTAAAAACCGCTAGAGTTATTTCAGATGTTTATGTAAAACTTGTCACAGATGGTGCAGGTACTGTGTTTCTGTTGTTCTGGGTTTTAAGTTTCACCTCTTGTCTCCCAGATTTGGCGCCTCGGTTTCAGATTGGAGATCAGGAGTTTGATGCGCTGCCAGCTTTGCTGGAGTTCTATAAGATTCACTATTTGGACACCACCACGCTCCTGGAACCTGTAAGTAGGGCTAGAAACACAGTGGTCGACAGCTCCACTCCTGCTGCCCCCCCTCAGCTGGCAGAGGAGGCTGAGTTTGTCCGTGCACTGTTCGACTTTTTGGGCAGTGATGATGAGGACCTCCCCTTCCGCGCGGGTGACATCCTGCGTGTGCTGGAGAAACCTGAAGATCAGTGGTGGAGCGCCTCTAACCAAGAGGGCCGAGTCGGGATGATCCCCGTTCCTTATGTGGAGAAATACCGGCCTGCCTCGCCTACTGCTGCCGGTCAGAGTTCCTCAGTTTTGGGCACTGGAGAAGGGGGTATGGCTGGCACCGTAGATGGGACAGGGGTCCCTCAAGCACTTGAGGACCCTGGTCCATATGCTCAACCTGTGGTCAACGCTCAGCTCCCCAGCCTAGTGAATGGGCCTGTCTATGCACGCGCTATTCAGAAGAGAGTCCCCAATGCTTATGACAAGACAGCACTGGCTCTGGAGGTAGGAAATCTGTCCCTCTGTCTCCTACCACTGTCCCTCTGTTCACTGTCTTCTACCACTTTCTCCTCCTGTTCTGTCTTCTGCCACTCTGTCCCCCTGTTCAGTGTCTCCTGAGTTTGTCTCTCTGTTCAGTGTCTCCTGAGTTTGCCCCGCCCGTTCACTGTCTCCTACAGCTCTGTCCCCCTGTTCACTGTCTCCTATAGCTCTGTCCCTCTGTTCACTGTCTCCTATAGCTCTGTCCCTCTGTTCACTGTCTCCTGAGTTTGTCCGTGTCTTTGCAGTGAGATTCTTTGGTTTTCTGTCCTCTTTGTTTTCATCGGGTCCGAGGCAGCTGAGATTGTCCTGATTGTCAGAATAACTTACTCATGCATATGAACAAACACACAAAGTGTCTTTACAAACACGAGCCGGCGGAGCACATGAGGACATTTACACTGGAGACGCTTCTGAACAGAGACGCACTCAGTGGCTTGTCTGTACACACTGAGACTCACTGGTGTGTTTGTGTTACACTGTATGTTCATTACTGCTGAAGCCCAGTGAAATAAAGCTGAATGCTTTTGATAATTTATAGATTAAAATATCACCAAAATAACAGATTCTTTGATTCGATCTGATTTGTTATTGAATAATTAAAATGTGCTTGTCTACAGCAATCAGTTGATGTTTATCTATTACAATCACTGAGCTGAGTGACGGTGCTGAGCTGGAAGTTCAAGCTTTTTCCCGTCACCATTCTTTGTGAATCATTTGAAAGAAATTATGTCATTCACATCACACCCAGAAGAGATTTATCCAACCCTTCAATCTAAATACAAACTTAATGAGCTGAAAAGTCACAAATACTTATGAAACTGATGCACTCCAAGACAGAATAATTTCAATGTTTTGGAAATTATGATAAATGGAGGAGGCACAAATACAGAGGTTATTAGGCTGAAGTCAGAAACTGACTCCTCAATGAAAAGTAGTCTTTTGTCTCTATGTGGCTTAGTTTTACTGAGTCTGAAGATCATGGTGTGAGATGAAGCTGCTGCAGCATTTGAAAACTAAATCCAACATGTTTGTGCCACCAGCTCAAAGCTGTTTTCTTTATTAGTTTTGGTTTATTTACACAGAAACCTCCACCTTAAGTCTCTGTGTAACTCCACCGATTGGCACCCACTGACTGTGTCTCTGTATTCTTGTAATATTCCAATAATATTGTTAATAACAATAAAACACGCGTGCTTGTCAAATACATGGTTCACAGTCAAAATGCCTGTTGTTCCGCTGAGCAGGCAGGAAAACCTTTGTTTAAAGGTTTGTTAACAAATGGAAGTTCGCTGAAGCTTAAAATAACATTTTCATGCCTAAAGATGGATAAAGAGTATTTTTAAAAAAAAGTTACTTGAAGATATAAGGCGTGCATGAAAGGGATAAATCACTGCTTGTATAAAAACAAAACAAAAGGCTATTTTATCTTTGCAGCTCAGTTAATAACTCCACAAGTTTTCACATAAAACTTTCATTTCAGTTAAACAGTTGTACTGACCCGACAGCTCAAATCTCTTCATCTTTAAATCTCCATAAAACTCACGCTTACTAGTGACGTGTGTTTGTTAAATACTGCAAAAAGAAAGCAACAAATTGATGAAGGTGTGGAAATTCAACTTTTTACAAGCACTAAAACCACATACAACTTCTGGAATGGAATTAAAGTCATTTCTATTTAAGATTTGAGTTAGTTAGACTTTAATTATAAAGGTGATATTATTGTCTGGTTATGGTGTTCTGCAGCTGTAAAATTGTAGACGAATCAGTTGGTCTTCTGTCAGGACTTTTATCTGCTGGCATTATAGAATTTAAATCCATCAGTGAGCTCATATTGTTGGTTTTGACTTGTGTCTTCCATCAGAAAGCAGAAAAGAAAGAGAAGCTGTTTTAAAAAAATTCCCCGTACTTCTGATATTTATCTGTATTTATTGTAATTAACAGGTGGGCGACATGGTGACAGTGACCAAGATCAACATGAACGGCCAGTGGGAGGGTGAGTGCAATGGAAAACAAGGCCACTTTCCCTTCACCCACGTTCGACTATTGGAGCAGCAGCAACCCGACGACGAGAGCTGAGAAAAACGTGACATCACCTCCGGACGCCTCCAGCTGCTTCCAAACGCTCAGAAAGAAATAAGATTAATGAAAGAACCTCCGAGCTGAACTGTTCAGGCTCCAGTGATTCAGCCAGCACACACTGAGGTGGAGGATCTTACCTTGTGTCATTCTGATGGAAAATAAGAGTTTACACTAAAGTTGACTTGTTTGCCTGAAAACAGTCTTTTTTTTTTTTTTTTTACATAAGCCAGTCATCACTGTGGGCCTGTTTAAAGCCAGCTAAAACCCTCTGACATCTTTCTTTTATTCAAGCAGAGGGGGCATTTTTTGCTTTTACTATTTCTTTATTTTATTATACACATTGTTTTAAATTAGCTTCATTATTTTACTGACTTAGAAAGAACAAACTTTTATCTTTTGTACTTTTACAGTAATCTGGACCTTTTTTTTGGCCAGAATTGATCAGATATAGGAAGAACACAATTATTTTGGACAGATTTATGACGTGTTTTAAATGGGCAAGCAATTTTAATCTGGTGCCGTTTGAATGCAGATTGTATTAGCCACTGGATGTTTTAAGCACATTATGATGGGCACATAATGAACGCAGCAGTAAGAATTTCAAATTACTTCTGTCATCACACACAAAAATCTCTGGTTAAAAATGTAGTCCAAATAGTCGCAGCATGAAGTTGTGCTCAGTCTCTATAAAAACTGCCTGGTAAAATTAATCTATTGAAATTTCCACTTTCTTAAGAGACTCAGACATCTGTAGTTTTCATTGGAAAAAAAAAAAAAAAGATTTTGAAAACCAAAAATACAAACGGACAAATAATCATATCTTTCCTTCTGAAGGTTTGGAAGTTTAGGATAACTAATGACCATGACGTACAACTTTTAGCAGAAAAAATGTAAAAATTTTTAGGACAGATGAATCTGTTGCGTGCAACAGCATTAATTTAGCACTAAAGATTTTCCTTTGTGTCGAGACCAAAAAATGACTATGTTGGAAAAACACTAATGTTCAGTGAGGTGGGCAAATTGTGAATGAATGAAAGGAATGTTATTCAGAGTTTCCAAAATGTTGAAACATTCATAAAGGTTTGTTATTTGTCCGTGTGAGTCACAAGGCTTCTGTTGTCACTGGAAGTTTGAATATGTTCATGGGATTCTCCAGACAATTCTTCTCTCACAAAAATTACAAATAGACTGAAACCTTTTCAGTTTAGTTAACTACAGTTAGAAAACATAAGAAATTTGGAATAACCTCTCCTTTCATCCGAATGCGTAAGCGGCGTGCAATGTCAGTAAAATGTAATATGCGGCTGATAGCTGCCATTAAAGTCATTCCACTGGGCGCGAAGCAACGCGAATTGGACACGTCTCAGAAGCGTAATGTCGCAGCCCTCTCCTACGCACTACGCTTCTAAAACGTGTCAAACTCAGCAGTTTAGTTTGGACTAGACAGGAAGTTTCAAAATAAAAGACACAGGCAGATATCTGTTTGCTTGACTACGAAAAAATACAGTACCTGTGACGGGTTTGAAGTCCGTAGGTGGTGTGAAAATAAACCGCATACCTTCTGGTCTTTGTGTGTACTGACAAAATCATGTGTGATTCCGAAATTCTCCTGTGATTTCGTGATCTCCCAGGGTTAGGGTTAGGTTTTATTAAATGAGGATAGTTTACAGACAGATTAAGACAATTTGGGACCAAATTTTAGTAAGAAAACTTGCGCATTTCAAAACATGCTTGTGTGAATGTCACAATTTATTCAGTTTTGACATACACAAAATCGTCGTAGGTACGAGTTCAGTGTGATTCCTAATGAAAATGTCAGTTTCTGGTTTGATTTGGTATTGGAGAAACTCTTAAACTACTTTATGGAGCGCAAGCAGTGTTGAAATCTGCGCTCCACAAACAGCTGAGACAACCTCGCTTCTTCATTCCTGTCATGTTTGTGTTGTTCCACCCACAACTTCATGTCATTAAGTCTACAAAGAAATGCTGCTTCTAATGCAGACTCATCAATCCGGGACTTTTAGAACCAGACTGTGAATCTCTTGAGCACAATGATCAAATCAAAGACCCGTGAAGAAGAACATTCTTCTTCTAAACAGTTTTACAAACGCACAACGTCCTACATGACAAAGCCAATTATTTGTACAAAAAGTGGAACCAGATAATTATAGATTGATTACTTACATAGTAAAAATTATTTTCTTTATTGCTGGTCGAGTTTATTTTACTTTTGGATGCCAAAGGAAGGGGGGGGGGGTCTTGTTTTAAATCACTGCTTTAAATTACTGCTGTGGCTGATTTTAAAGAACACAACAACGATCCTTTGAAAATTCTTCTAAAACAGTTTAGGTTTAAAACTTTATTTTTTTTACTTACAGAAACAACTTGAATCAACAGTTATTTTTTTCTTTTTTGATGTTTTTTTTTAATTTTGAATCATTTAATTTAGGAATTTGCTTTTCATCTGTAAACCTTTTTACCACAATCTGCTCCTTTTTTTCTTTTGTTCAGAAAATGGGATGAATTTTCAGATCAAAGATGTTTTTGTTTCTTCTTATAGACAAGAAAATAATTATGAAATTTAAATATGGGAAAAAAAGCATCAAAGTTCAACCATGTTTTACAGTGATCAAACATTTTTTTGTGGTTGTCAGAGTTTGAAATGAATAAAAAACAAATATATAGGTATCTACTTTTGTTATAATTAATTGTCCAAAATTCTCTTGTCTGGTTGTGTAAAAAAGATAAAGCTCATAACTTTTGGTTTCATTGTTCATTGAGTTGCATCCTGTCTCTTTTTGAAACTAACCTGGAGCTGAATATTGGAAAAAACTGAGTAAATCATATACATTAATGACCTGAGGTTAGACCTTTAAAGGATGCCTAGGTGTGAATCCTCATAAATGAAAAAGTGGAATCAGCAACGTTTTAACAAACTTGTATGAAAACTGAAATATAAAATAAGTGGTGTGAACAGGATCTGTACTAAAGATGAAAATCAAAGGCACATGTGCTTTAAACTGTTGTGGTTGTTTAATGTTTAAGGGGTTTGAGAAAACCAGCAACTTTTTGTTGACAATGCCTGTTTTCTGTACAGTGCTGTGTCTCCAGATCAGTAAATGTCAGCTGTAGAGGCCTAAAATACTTATTTCTGACAGGGTGCATTCACAGATGAATCTCATCCCAGCTGTTTTAAAGGACATTGCTTGGAGTTTATATTTTGTAACATTAACACGTTCATTATTGTTTTTTACTATTGAGTCTTAAAGCTAAGGAAGATATTTTTGTAAACTACATTGCCTTATTTCAGTACATATCTTTTTTTTATTGAGCCACACACAGTATGTACAGTACAGAATATACTGTATTAATAAAATTATGCAATATTTCTAAGTGACTATTTTTTCCCCTTAACATTTATTTTTGCTTCTCTGGAAGACTAAAATCATATTAGCCCAAAATGTTAATGACAGCTTATCCACCTCTTTGAAAAAAAATATATTTGAAGAATACTTTAAAAGAACTATATATTTATTTTATATTGTTTATAGGGCAATATTTTAGGATTTTATGGTATAAAATGCATTATTTTTTGTAATGATGAGTTTAAACTGAAAATGTATCTACATCTCATTACAGTTACA
>SSNP01000060.1:2726900-2804117 GCA_006937955.1 Pachypanchax playfairii
ATCTGGAGGAAAACATTTGTATTAAAAGGATGGATGATTAGTGCTATGATTCATGTTGGCCACCTTAGTAATAATTCAATGATACGCCCATGCTCCTGTTAATCACGTCACTGTTTCAGGTGAGATGGTTATTGCTCTTGTTTAGCTATAGACTGTATAAAAATGAAATAAAATCAAGGTAAATGTTTTACAATGCAAGCAAATATTTTAAAACAATATTAAATGTGGTAATAATCATTTAGAAGGTGATTTGATCTCATTTTGGTGCATTTCGGGACTTTGCAGGGAGATGTAGGCGTGGATGTTGCGTGAATGTCCCGGATGGAGCAGCGGCGCCATCTTTACGCTTCTGTTACCGGCGGCTCTTCGGCTCAGCGGAGCGGCGGTACTGATCCACCACTGGACTTGCCGAGCAGCCGATAATCCTCCCTTTCCACCGGGACGCTAATACAAGCCCCACTACGCGAACACCATGGCAGACAGAGAGAACTTAGTATACCAGGCAAAACTGGCTGAACAAGCGGAGAGATACGACGGTAAGACTGTGGAAACAGATAACGGGCATTTCGGTGCCTGGCCGCTCTTCCCTGCCTGTCTCCCTGCGCAGGCTGCTTGGAGACGCAGGTGAAGCGTTCACATGGATCTGTTGAGTGAGAAGAGACAAAATGGCGGAGATTTTCCATGCCTATTAAATCGAAAACATTAGTTAATATTAATTGGTATCACTACAAAAGGAATTCGCAGTCCTCTGGTTGAAAGCCTGCCTAGTTTATTGTTTTATTGGACAGCGAATATTTGTGTTTGTGACTAGCCGTTAGTCAGCTATCGCCATTCAGGTCGCTAACTAGCCCGTTAGCCTTTCTTCAGTCCCGACACGCCAACCCCCATTCAAATGTAAAGCGGTGCTGGAAAAGACCCACATAAAAGAAATTCTCAGCAAGGGTCAGTCTGATAAGACAAGCAGCTGAGAAATGCTCGAGTTAATTCTCACTGAACGCCCCACCGAGTGTTTTAAATAATGAGACATCCAGTTTGAATCAAGTCTTCACATCTTTGCTGTAAATGGAAACAATTAAAGTCCCATAAGACAAGATGATGATATATGAACAGTGTCATCCAGGAGGTTTAATTGTGTCAACCTCACGAGGCATCTTAAGGTTATTTTATATATTACTGTCAGTTAAAATATTCATGGCTCAATTCAAGATGCTTCTTACCAATTGAATATGTTTTTTTGCTATTTTCCCATATTGATCTCATGTATAATTTCAACAAACATACAGTATGTTTACTGCTAATATATTCGTGTTCCACTATTAATTTATAGTTATTTTTATTGATTTTCTTGATCATTTTAGTAAAAATCAGACAGAATCCCTTCAAGTTTGAGTACTTTATCCTCCTAAGGTAAACTAAGTTTAAGTCACAGTGTTTTATCTTATGGCTTTAGGACTAAATATTTGATGTGGAAGGCCAAAAAAATCATCAAATGCATTTAATATATTAGAAATCTTTTTGTTTTTAAAAATAATTGGTGCCACTGGATTTTGCCATAATATTGGGAAATAAATGATGGAAAACCACGTGGAGATGGTAATAAAAATAAGGTGAATTCAAATTAGTCTTAAATAATGGCTTAGATGATAGCAACAAGGTGATTTATGTAATAACGGAAACAGTTATTTAGAGTATATTGCAGCAATTGTCATCCTACAATCAATTTAGTGTAAAATGTGAAATAATTTCCAGTTTTAGGTTCATTTTCTCTTGCTGTCATTTCAGATTGAAATTGTTTGATTTCCAATACACGGTTTAGATTATTAATGAAATTAGCTACAGCTCAGAGAAAGGAAGATGCACATGTAATCCAATATTTCTCATGGTGAATCTCGGGTTTTAATTAGAAATATGTTTTTAAATAGTCAAATATTTGGGATGTTTTGTTAGAAATGTGTATTTTGTCTTCACATGTTTATTAAAATGTGTCAAAAGATTTGCTTGTTCATCTTGAAAGATCAGAAACACCCACAAAAACAACAACTTCCTTTTCTTGCTTTTTACAGCACATCACAGATTGACTGTGTGGGCTCCAGATGCCTTATTTGTGTAGATTTCAATACTACATGTATTTGAAATGATCCACAAAATCATCAGGTTTGTAAAAAGCAGCGTACATGTCAGCAGAAAACAGTATGACGCTGCAGGTCTGATGGGAGTGCACACTCATTCCTTTTAAATGCTTTAAAAGATTTGTGCTCCCACACCGTCTCAACCCCTGAGAGCATTGGGTGGAAATTGTCCACAAGATATTCAGACCAGCTTTGCAACCATTTCCCATCTTGTTGGAAAATCTTTCCAACCTCCCAAGACTTCAGCACATGTGTGAAAACTGATTTCTGCGTGCTTTTAACTCTCTCTCTATTCACACTGATGTAAAATGGCCCCAAATGTTAAAAACACAAGTGTGAACAGTAAGAATGGTGCGTTAAACTGTCCACCTTTCACACATGCAGTTCTCACAGCTCGAATTGTCTGAAGAATGCACAAAATAACCTCTTCTCAAAACAAGAAGTAAGTCAACAAGAAGTTCTGTTGCATTGTTAAAATATTTTCGCTTCGCTGCAGCAGCTGGTGCTGCCTGCCGGCTTTTAGTTGGAGTTCTTCATCAGACGCGCACGAAGCACAGATCTTTTTTTGTAATCTGGCTGATATCGACACATAATCTCGACTCAGCGTTTATATGTGACGATGCAAGTGATGGTTTAATAATAGAAGTGGGTGATATGACGATATTAGATCTTTAAAGCATTAGAACATGATGATCTGCCAAAGCAGAGAAATTGTAGCATCGTCTGTGCTCAGCTGCACAAACTGATTACAGTACGTTTAGAAACATTAGTTCGTCAAAATGTGCTTTTTTTTCTTGCACTAGTCAGTAAGTTACAAAATAATAGGAAAAAAGGAAAAAAAATCAATGTAAAAATGGGTGATCTTAACCTTCTGCAAAAACATTTATATCCTAATTGAGGATCATGTTTCTTTGCAGTTTGTCGCACATTTTCAGTTTTAAGCTGAAGTGTTTGAAGTAATAGAAAAAAAGTTAAGAATCTGTTGCAGACAGTGTAGTTTGGTCATTTTAAATGCTTTTGTTTGATTGCATCATGCTTACAAGCAGCAGTCCATTAATTTAAAGTGCATTTTACCCATTTTCTATTTACACCTCAAAAATGACTTTTAAATTAGCTGATTTCAGTGAGCTTCTATTTAAAAATAGAACTTAATTCACAAAATCCTGTGAATGATTTATTTTTTTCCTCACATGCAGGTCATCAGGGTGCAATTACCTAGAATTAGTTATTCAGACAGTTACCCTGGCAACGGTTCTGTCCATGCATGCATACTTTATCTGACAGCGAGACTTTAAAACTTCAGTTCATAAACTAACATGACAACAGCATCTTCTATGTCATTACATGAAATCAGAGCGTGAACGTGTGAGGTAGTTCATAGATCTTGTAATAACTTTCTTCTATTGACAGATAGGAAATAACAGATCCTTTGGTATTCAAAGTGGGTGTGGTCTTTGTCACCCTGTGTTGATGCCAGAGTTGTGATCAGCTCAGTGGATCTGAGAGACATTGTAAACGCTCAGCAGTGCTGTTTGGTTGATTCGGGTGGAGAATAAGTGATGAAAGCTACGTAGTGCTTCTCCTGGCTCATTACCATCATGTATCAGGTTTCACCATCATGCTGCCTTTGGCTTCAACAAATAACACACCGTCTGGGGTGTTAACGTCACATAGACCACTCTAAGGCTGTACTGTGGAAATACTATATCACACAGTAGTATTCCAAGTATTTCAAGGGATAGTTTCTATGTTTGGAGTTGATTTAGATGTTTAAATTAAGCGTTCTGTTTAAAAGAATCTAAAAGTCAACACTTGTTTTCTCGTCTCAGAAATGGTGGAGTCGATGAAGAAGGTGGCCAGCATGGATGTGGAGCTGACAGTGGAAGAGAGGAACCTGCTCTCTGTAGCGTATAAGAATGTGATCGGTGCCAGAAGAGCCTCATGGAGGATAATCAGTAGCCTCGAACAGAAAGAAGAAAACAAAGGCGGCGAGGACAAATTAAAGATGATCCGTGAATACAGGAAAACGGTTAGTTTTATGTTCCTCTTCTAATAACAACAAAATAAACTGAGAACTTTCACAGCAATCCTGCTTCCTTTATGCTATTTTTGGAGGTGATAGACATTTAGAACAAAAAAGGTTGAGTTTTTTCTCTAGTTTCAGTCAAGAGGAGGGGCAATAAAAAAGTTCCTGCAGTCTGATGTTCTCTCACACGTACCCTGAATTAAACACAGTGATCAAAGCACCAATCTACTGGTTTCAAGTCGCTGCACATCTTGTTTCATGTGTTAAACATGCTGTAGTTCACAATTTCTGGCAGGACTTTTAGTTTTTCTCAACTCGTTTGATTTTATTTTGCAAAAACTGTTTAAATCTTCAGCTATATCAGGATAAAATGTTGATTTGAAACTAAAATCTCTGAAATCGGAAGTTCATACTTGATAAATGCAGTTTTTACCATGTGTTGCACATAATGAATGAACTGATGCTGCTTTAATTTAATCTCAACTAAAACAGTTTTACAAAACAAGCCTCATGTTTCACTAAAGTCAAAGTCAGGAAAAGTTTGTACTTGGCCCGGAAAATTGTCAAATAGTGTCTTTAATATCTCACACCAGTAATAATATCCAGCTGTTTAACAGCTGTGTTTGTTTGTCTTTTTGTCTGCAGGTTGAGAAAGAGCTGAAATCAATTTGCAACGACATTTTGGACGTATTGGACAAACATCTCATCTTAGCTGCTGCCACGGGAGAATCAAAGGTTTTCTACTACAAAATGTATGTATTTAATCTGATGTATGTATCTACAGAAAGAGAAAAGCACTGTTACAACTATTACAGTTCTTAATCCTGGCTGGTGGTTAAATAGTTATTAGATATTAAACCAGTTAAATTTCTACTATCCCAATAAATATTTGTGAAATCAAAAACATTTTAAAAGTTTTTATTCTTAAATGAAAAATCAAAATTTTTAGCTCTTCTAGTTAATTTTGTTGTCTCTCATTAACCATCTGTAGTAACAGGATGCTGTTTGGTGAAGAATTTAGCCTGTAATTTAATGGAGTTCAGTGTCTTTGACATGGCTTGGTAATATTTTTTATATATACTCACCTAGTTGTTCAGATCTGTCTTTACCTCCTCAGTGTGTGTTTGTGAGAAAGTTGATCCATCTGACCTTTGTGCTTCTCCCGCTCAGGAAGGGAGATTACCACAGGTACCTGGCAGAATTCGCCACAGGCAACGACAGGAAGGAGGCAGCTGAGAACAGTTTGGTAGCTTACAAAGCTGCAAGTGACATAGCCATGATCGAACTCCCTCCAACTCACCCTATTCGTTTGGGACTGGCCCTTAACTTTTCAGTTTTCTATTATGAAATCCTCAATTCGCCAGACCGTGCTTGCAGGTACATATTTGAAGAACTTTGAAGAAGAGATTTAAAAAGTTGAGTTTATATGTGGAAAAGCCTCCAAATTTATGGAAAAAATATGAAGTGTTTTCTTAAGCTGCTAACTTATTTTACCTTGTACAGTTTGTACTTATGCTCATATGTTCTGTGATTCTCTTGTGCGACAGGTTGGCGAAGGAAGCATTTGACAATGCTATTGCAGAACTGGATACTCTGAGTGAGGAAAGCTATAAGGACTCAACACTTATCATGCAGTTGTTGCGTGACAACTTGACGCTATGGACCTCAGACGTTCAGGGAGATGGTGAGAAGCATTTCTTCTACCAGTTTCAGGCTTTTCATGCTGATTAAAACAATCATAAAATAAAATGGTTGGAAATCAGACGTTGCTACTGAATCATGGTTCAACAGAATATTTAAATTGATCTAACTATTGAAACTGGCCAGGACAAAAATGATGGGAACATGGAAGGTGTGTCCTAGAATTAACATCACAGGTGTTTTTTAATCTTATCAGTCTTCCAATTTAAAGGGAAAGTTGTCCAAATACCAAACTAAACACGGAGCACAGTTATTAGAAAATTGATTGATAAGGGTGAAGAAAGAAGACCATCTCTCACCAGCTGGATGTTTTTGTGAATAGATACATATTTTATATTTACGTATGTTTAAGGGTCACATGACTGAACCTGTACCTCCTGATTGTATCCGCAAGAGTAAAACTGATGACAAATTGAAGAGACAGAGAATCTAAATTATAAGCAAAGAGCCCGAACTGGAAAGTCACATCAGCTCAATGTTCAGACATAAATAGAATCGTTCAAAGAAATGAACGATGTTCCTACAGTGAAACATGGAGGATACTCAGGTTTAGTTGTAGCTGCGTCTGGTATACGGTGTCTAGAATCTGTACAGGATGCAGTGAAATCTCAAGACCATCAATGTATTCTGGTGTCAGAAAGCTTTGTTACAGTCGCAAATCACAAGCCCTCTTACATAATAATAAACCAAAACACTGATAAAAACATCAAAAATCTCCAAGAGCAGAACATCACAGTTCTGAAGTGGTCTTCTGAGTCTGGATCTAAATCCTATTGAACACCTGTGGAAGGACTTGGAGCATGCAGTCTGGAGAAGGAACCTTTAACCCTCAGACAGCTGGAGCAGTTTGTTTAAAAAGTGTTCCAAAATACCTGCCAACAGGTGCAGAAGTCACACGGAAACTTAAAGGTACAATATGTAAGAATTTTACAGTGAAATACTCATACAACAGTTTAATGTCCCACTGATGTTGAAAATAAAGTCACATTGTAACAGATCTGGATCTCAGCCGGCTGAGTGGTCGCTAGTTTCTGTCAGTTTAAAAAAAAGCTAGCCCGGACCAGAATCATTATTTACACGTCCAGACTTCCTGGTTCCATAATGAATCACGTGAGTCTGCAAGGTTGCCAAGTCTTCAACACAAGCAGCTGTAATTCCACAGCAGCAAAAAGTAAGAAACCACCACATCCTTCTAACTGATCAGCTGAGCTGTACGTGATGAGGCGTTCAAACACACTTAGGAAAACTCAACGCTGAACAAATAGACCTTCAGATATTCCCAAAAACGGAACAAATACAAAAGAAACTAAAAGAGGATCAACATTAGAACTGGCAACCCAACAGAAAAATCAGGGAGGGGAGGGGGTGAGTGACTGAGAACAGATTTTTTTTTTTCTCTACATGAACTGCAGGATTTGGATTTAACAAGGTCTAATTCTTACATACTGTAGCTTTAAACAACTCGCTCGCTTCACCTCAAGAAGTTCTGAAGTACCATCAGTTTATCCAGCTCGGTTTCATTAGTTTGTTCTGTTGAACCAAAGCTCAAAACCGTGTCTGGTTTTTAGTAGTTAATTTTCAGTAAATGTTTTTGTCAGTTTATTGTGAGTTTTTTCTTTCTTTAACTGAAGGGTTCCAACAATATGGTCCCCGTTTGTAACTTTTTACATTCTGGCCTTGAAAGGCAACTTATGTTTTTACCTCTTGATAATATCCTTTAAAGTTTAGCCTGATGCTTATAAAACTAAAAACTCATCTTGTTTCCTCTCTAACCTCTCCTGAGTCCAGCAGTGTTTCTAAAATCAGAGTCATCCTTCCTTCTTTTCAGTCTCAGACTCCACTCAGTTTCCTCTAACTCTTCATCTCCCCCTCATTCCTCTTCAGATTCTTAAGGACAGTCCTCTTCCTTTCCTCTTCTCCGTTATATACAAGTGTATTTTGTAAGTCATTCCTCCCGCTTTGGGCTTTTTCACCAGAAACACATCTGTCCAGCCACCCTAACACCAGCACCGAGTCCAGCCTTTAACACTTAACGTTTCCACTGTCACCTTCCTTCTGCAAACCTGACTGTTGTGTGTTTTTACAATTTCCAAGGTGTCCACAAGTGGTAAAAGTTAAAATAATTCAAGGCCAGTTAATTATAAAATCCTGTCCTGTAAACCGGCTCAAATCCACATTGTAGCACACGGAACCAGGTTATGGAAAAATATAGAAATCATCCAGTTTTGGAAGGTGTTCTGTTGACTTGTCTGAGTCACATGATTCCTGATTGGTTAAAGTTTTAGGTTTTATTATTGAGTCACATCATTAGTGTGTTACACATCACTGTAACAGCGTCTCTCCACTTTTCATCTTTGTTGTTTCTCATCCAGTGATGTTATTTTTATATTTGCATTCTTCAGCTGTTTGTTCGAGAAATGTCTGCTCGCGTCAGTCGAGTAGATTTTACTTCAGAATCGCATTTGGTTTTTTTTTTTCTAAAAATAGGATGATGAACGCAGAAGAGTTTTATTTTAACTTGTAAATATTTAATCTAGATTTTTAGCCCAGGAACATCAAAAGATCTGGATTATTTTAGGAATAATGTGTTCATATAAATCAGTATCTTTTGTTGCTCATTTAATAGATTAAAAAGACGATTTGAGTCGAAGTTATTTTGTAACAAACGATGAAAGAAGTCAGATTTAACTGAACACCGACGCTCAGCTGATTTAGTGGATTGATAAAGAGAGAACTTGTTAACATCTCGACTCCATGACGGCTTTAAATTTTTATTAGCTTCAGGAAATAAATCCGACCAGAATATAACAGAGTAATTTTCCTCTCTGTCTTTTATAAAAGAGGACAAGGTTTGTAATGTAGCTTGTGGACACCCTGAACCTTCACTGCATGTATCACTGACTCCAGCCCTCCGGGTTGTTGCATTGGATCCTCGGTGGGCGAGGCAGAGTGAACACAACTTGTTTTATTTTATTTTTTTAACAGATGACTGAAGTAACACAATGTGAGTCTGCTGCTCTCGTCTCCTGCAGCTTTCTCACATGCCAGTTTGCTAAGGCGCTAATGAGCTCTTACCATTTCTATTTTAATCACGATGGATTGTAGCCTTTTGTTATTTGCGCCCCTAAGAATCTTCATTACATGGTTGGCTGTGTCGTCGCTATGGTAACCCCTCGGAGCACCCAGTCGTACAGTTTTCCAAGGCGTTTTACCTCTTTACCAAAACTAACCGCAGCCTGTTTGAAGACACTGAATTCACTGACCTGCATGTTGAAACACGACGGTAGGAAACAGTTTAGATTTACACTGTTAGTTATTTGTAACTCGATTGATCAGAGATGGTTAAATCTTCTCTTTTCTGTTATTTGTACTTTTTTTAAATGAGTTTCTGAGTGTGGAATACTTTGATGTTTCAAATGCTACAACATTGAACGCGACTGTTTTGCGGGTGTTTTATACAATTTTCCCGAGTCGATTTCAGAAAATCCTCGTAGCTGCAGAGTTTTAGGAAAATGTCTGTTTGAAGCTCTCCAATAAATTTGGTGTTAGTTTAAAAGATTCTTTACCAACCTGGAAAAATCTTTTAATCGTTTGATCATGAATGTTTTGCTCTTTTAATAAAGTTGACCTCAGATTGAAGCAGCTTCTGTAACTGTAGGGGTTTTTCTTCTTTCATCTCAGGTGAAGAACAGAACAAAGAAACGCTGCAAGATGCGGAGGAAGAAGCCCAGTGAGACTGAACAACATGAGACGAGCCTTCCTCTTCCTCATCTCCTCTTTTCCTCGTCCCAGCACTCGCTTCCTGTCCCGAGCCACAGTTTTCAGCTGGGTTTACTCTTCAGCCCTCAATCTTTCTCTAACTTTTCCTCCATTTCTGTCCGTTTCACGCTTTTCTCCATGTATGCACGTCACCTCTCTGTCCTTCGAGGGCCAACCCGGGCCCTTGTTTCCTGTATCCAGCGGGTCCTTCCTTCTCTGACTCTTTCTGCAAGCCCTTACCCTTTAAATTTCATCCTCTTTTATTGTTTTTATTTTGCTTTTCTAAGTTTCATCAGTTGCCAAGTACGCTTGCCTGTATTTGTAACACACATATGCAAGAATTTATTTAAAGACGATACGTAACTCCTGTGTTCTGTGTATGTGTGTTTACGATCGGCATCTTGTCCATGCTGTCAGTTTGGAAACACCTCAGCCAACATGTTTTTAGGGAATGAAGCAGTTGAAAAGGGATGCGTTAAAGCTTAGGATGATTCAAGTGCTCTCTTTACTTTCTGGTTAGCAAAACCTGCTCCTTTAACACGTCAATATTCCTCTAGAGACAAACATTAGAATGTCTCCTAAACGTTTCTGACCTCTAACCTTGTCCATCATCGGACCAAGTATTGTGCTTTTGCTAATAGCAGATAGTTAGTTAGGTCATGGCTTTTTAAAAGACAATGTGTGCGTGGGGGAGGAGTTTAACACTTTGATTGTAACGTACTGCATCGGCACTGTATAAAACCGGAGTGAGAAATGGAGGCATGCTGTATCTTTACTCCCCCGACTCTTTCAGGTTTCCTCGTCTCATCTCATTTCTTCTCTTCCTTCTGTTCAGTATGTGTAACGTGAATCTGATTTGTACTACTGGATATTCTCACCGGAGCCACAAGTACCATCTGTATTCTTTCTGAAACACAGCATGGAATTAACATTAAAGTTCAAACTGAAAATCCTGTGGAAAATGTCGCCTTTTCCTTCCAGTTTGGTTGCTATCTATATTTAGTCACTAGAGGGCAGTAACGTGCAGCAGATGATTGAACATGTGCTTGAATTTCTTTTTCACTCCCATTTATTTCATGTTACATGGTAAAAACCACACTGAGCATTATAAACATTTGTGCTCAGAATTTTTTAAATTGATGATGCTATAGTATATTAAAAGAAATGGTAATCTAATTACTTACAAGTCTTTAATGTTACAGCACTGATCAGTTTTATATTCATTTTAACATCCTCTAATTCTAACATGGTTATCAACTGAAAAAAGGCGTGAGTTTCTCTTCAGGTTGGGAGTGAGTCTTGGGTTGAGAAGTGGAAGTGTCTGCAGTAATGAGGTCATTGCTCTAGTCTGTTTTGAAGAAGGAACAACTGAGAAACAGCTCTTTATTTCCTGGTCTGTGTTCCATCCTTCACCTGAAGCTGAAATGAGCTTCATCCACTGGGTGATTGGACTCATCCCTGGAGCTAGGGTGAGGAGCTCCGTCATCTGGAGAGAGCTTGAAGGTAGAGCCAGTGTCAGCTGAGCTGAGGAGGTTAGATAAAGATGCCTGCTGGTTAGTCATCCTGTGGAGGTGGTCCAGGCAGACCAGAACTTGCTGGAAGGAGAATAGACCTGATCTGGACTGGGAACTTACAGGGATTCTGGGTTTCCCTCCTGAACTGCACCTGCAAACTGACACTGGATAAGTGGAAGAAAACATATAGTGCTTGCAAGTAGACAGACTATTAAACTATAGCCCCTACTACTATAAACTTCAATAAAGTAACATTAAAAAAAAAGTACAAATGACACTAAAATCAGATAGACATTTCTAGATGGTCACTAAAACTTCTAAGCACAATTCTGCAATCTGCATGTCTAGATTTAATATAAAACTGCAAATTCTGACATCTGATTTCTAATTTCACCCCCCCCCCCTGAAAGATGTTTACAAAAATTTTTTTTAAACTCTTCAAGCTTAGTAGTTGTGGTTCCCCATTTGATCTTGTGTTTACAACTAAACATTTCACCTCACATGGTCGTCATGAGCTTTACAACTATATGAACCAAAGCTGCAGTGTGAGCACTTGTATTTTTAATCAACTGATTTGATTCTATTTAACTCACTAAGGATTTTTAGGTTACATTTTTATTGGGACATTAAAAATCTGGTCTGATGATGGACATAAAAAACCATGAGCAGGAAGGAAAGTTATAGTTTATGACTTTGTAAATGTTGTTTTGTTATTGAGCTGCAAATACATGCAAAATAACTCCAGCATCAGTTTTACAAATTACAAGCTAGCATGAGTAGAGCCACTCACACTTTACACCTGTTTAGAGTCAATATACTAGTAAAAACATGATGTATGGTTTTAAAAAGGCTTCATAAGAAACAAATATTAAGTTGTGACTCTGCAGCCTCACGAGAAACTGACATTTAGTACAAAACAATGTTCAACTGCATTTCTTGATGTGTAAACGAGTCACATGTTTTCATGTGATAATTTGTAATATAAATGTGGGAAAAATACAAAAATAATCTGCCTTTTTAAAAAACTGGGATCAGGTTTTCACATAGACCTTTGTGCATTAAATAAAGTTATTTTTTTTAGTCTGAAGGCTCAATACTTTCTTTTTTTTAAGGCACTTGGATGCATGAGGTCCACAGCAGATCAGTCATCTCCAAAAATGACGCAGCACATCTTAATTTGAAATTTCTTTTTACTTAAAAAAAGAGACCAAAATAAAGATGTACAATTAGACAACAACAACAAAAAAAAAAAAAATGCAGTTTTATGCTTCAGGTCTAGAGATGAATGGCAGGACAAGAATGCAAGACCTGGACTATTTCAGCTGGTTTCTCCCCCATAAACAAGGAAGTGTATCAGGGACACGCCAGATGTGAATGAACTAAACCCGCCCACATCTGTATCAGTGTTACTGAAGACAGGGCGTCTCATTTCCTGCTGCAGATTGTTCTACCATTTCCAGAAGAGATTAGACATGTTAGTCAGCAAGAAAACATTTCTGCTACAGCATGTTGAGCCTCTCCAGAGGATCCACAGTGATTCAGTGAAGACTGGCCCTAATCCTGGTTCAACGTACAAACATACAGAAACGTAACACTTCAATTTGTATCATTTCGACTCATGTTTCCACATGCTTACAGGTCTAAAAGTTTGACCCCATCTGTCAACATTTAAAATCAGACATTTTCTTTTTTCAGTACAAAAAATAGATCAAAGAATGAAAAAAATAGTCATATTCTGACAGCAGAAACCTGATTTCTAAAGCATCTCTCTGGGTCTATGTCTGCACAGTGAGGGTTATGGATTAAGGATTGGGGGTGGAGCTAGTTAACATTCATTGTTGAATATATTTGATCATTTTTATGCAACAGGTATCAGAATATTTGGGCAGTTGATACCCTTCACATTTAGAGTTTCTATATAATACAGTAAAGAATTCAACACAAATGTTCATACTGACTCCTGTATGTCTCCTTCTTCAAGTGGCATCATCCTTTTCATTATTGCAATGAATAAAATCTTAAAAGATGATTTTTTTTTTTTTTTTACAAAAAGCTTTTTGTTCACTACAATATCTTCTATGTACATCTGTTTAAAAAGCAAGCACGGGTTATCGCTATGTACAGCTAGAGATTTCATTTAGTTTTTTTCAGAATATACATATTTACTAATTTTCACAGTATCTATGTTTGCTCATATATTCAGTATCAATAAATGTAGTTTTTGTTTGTATGAATACAAATATTTTTCATTGTACCTTCATGGCGTTAGGCTGCGACCTGCGGCGTCGTGTGTTGATATTACGGGCCAGTCTGTTGAACGCTGCTCACATTTGTGCAGCAAATACGTTTCAGTTTGAAAACAATCTTGATTGTGGTTCCATTTTTTTGTTGTTTTGTGTGTTTTTGCCAATTCGCAGCACTCAGAAAAGTGAGATGTGCAGTTTGGAGTTGAACATTTTCTTCTTTGTCACATTTTGTGACATAGAATTTCTTTTTGTCCCTCGTTGTTTCTCTTGNAATCACTCCACTGGATTTGCATGAACAAACTCTTCCATGTGGCCGCAGAGTAATTAAAACAACAAAAATGTGATTGTTCTGCCTCTGGTTTCCTCTGATTTTAGAGGAACGTCACTGAGCTGGAACAAATCCTCTAACAGTGGATTTCTCTCCTTTGCCACGCCCACTGGAGACCTCTTGGCTGTTTGAATCCTGTATCGTCGTGGTTTCTTCCTGGTTGTCGTGTTGTTGTTTTTGTTGTTGTTGCAGTAAGGCACTTGAGAGGTTTTTGGTTTTCAAGGAAGCTCAGAGGAGACGAGGGCCAGGCCGGAGCTCTGGCGGATGGGAGGCCCGGCGTGGACAGCCTTTGGACAGTCGGGTGTTAGAACCCGTCCATTTTCCCCAACGCTGCCTGTGATGGACAGACGGGCCTTGTTCCTCATGGCTTCTGTGAATGTTAGCTGAAGGGAAACACACAGAGAGAAGTATGTAGTAGGAAAAAAACTACCACAGATTGAAGTTTTAGCAAAATAATGTTCAACCTTTTAGTTTTATAGAAAATTAACAATCTCACTCCTGTTAAATTTCCCAAACATCCTTATTATAAACGAGATTTTGTTTGTCTATAAGTCAAATAAACTTTACCCACCCAATCAACGAGTGACTTGGATGTGGAAAAATGTAGTTTTTCTAGATATTATTTGTTTTTAAATTTAAGGTTCAACTAAATCATTTTCACCCCCCCCCCCCTCAAAAAAAGAAAAAGATAAAAATAAATGCATCATAAATTTAGTTAGAAATAAAACCTAAATAAGCTCCTTCTGTAGAAACCTATCAACAGACATAAAACAATATATAACATAAATAAAATGATATTCCAATATGCAGGGACTTTCAGAGAATATCTATTAGATAAAACCTGTTTCCAAATTGTTAGAATTAATCCGTTCAGTCCTAAACGTGTTTGAGATTCTCACTACTGACTAATTATTCTGAGATCAGTTTTGTTTAATTTTAACATTTATGGTTAGTTTTGCCATAAACGTCCTACTCCAAGACACATTAGTGGAACTCTAACATGCAAAATAAACACGTAGAACATCAAAATATTAAAAACATTCAGTCCATTTTTTTTTTCTTGCAACAATTCAGCCCCAAACATGATAGAAATCCATTAGTGTTACATTGAGCGACATCTGCAGGGAAGACAGGGAAGCTGACTCAGCGACAGTCAAACTAATGAAACGTTTATGCTGATGGGGGACAAATAACCATGTTGGACAGATACAGACTGACTGAGGACAGATATCTGAAACTCAAAAGCTCAAAGACTTGTGGGAATTTCTGGAGGGGGAACGCTAACATCCATAGGGACATCTCAGTTTGAGAATTTGCCTTATTTAGAAATACAATGTAGCACCAAAACATGACATTATGTTGAAGGGCTTCCTGTGTTCTCAAAGCTTTTTTCTCATTAAATTTCTCCTGTGTTTTTTTAATTTAAGTGACAGATTGAAGACAGAAATGTCTTCAAGCTAGAGAGATTTAATGTGGGTTCAGAGACCATTTCTGATGTCAGTTCTGGGGCTCAAAGTAGACGAGAGGTGGACAAATGCTCTACAGTTTGATGAAGTGTCCTCACAGGTGTAAATGTGTGTACAGGTAAAACATTGGTCCTCATTTATCATGTCTTTTTTTTTCTGTAAATATGCTAAAAGCTGAAGAAAAAACTGCATCACGTCAGCTACAACATTTCTTTAAAAACGTGCTTCTCTTGAATTTATTGTTAAATCTTTGGTTCCGCTGTGATTTCTGTGCAAATCAACCAGAAGTTCTTTCAGCTCGTTCTTATAGTTGATATCGTGTGACTGAGTTCAGAGTGAGTGATGCATGTTCGGTTTAGACAGGAAATCATTCAGTATGATGAATGAGGGCCAACCTTTGCAGCCACACAAAACTGTGAAACAGTAGAGGCGACATCATGTCTGTGGATGACTCATCACTTCCTGCCACACTGAGGAAAAGCTCAAACGCAGACTGGGACGTAACACGAGCACATAGTGAGCAGAGAGGACAGAGAAGTGGGAAGCATTTTGCCACTGGTCACCACAGTCACTCAGCACGGCGAAGCTTGATGGACAGGATGTGTTCGGTTTCACTTACAGTCTCAGTGCAGGGAGCTAGTGAAGGGAGAGCAAACGTTTGGGTTGACCTTCTACGAAAACCCCATCTACATCTTATCAGCCTCCCCGTCGCTGCCATAACCACTGAAAACCTCACTAAACTCGGCTAAGTTGTGGATGCCTCCGCTGGGCCGGGGGCTCTGGCTTTGGCTAGGCTCTGGACTATGGCGGGGGCTGCCTGAGCGGCAGGGGTAGCAGCAGTGATGGGAATGGGGGTATTGGGACTGGGCCTCCACCTTCATTCTCTTGGCCTCGTTGCGTGACTTGTAGCAGAATTCGATGAGGGCCACCAGCATTGCCAAACCAAGGCCCCCGACAAGGATGTAGAAGACCCCCGCCACGTTGCTCAGGCTGAGGGCTTGGGATGACTTGTCCTGTAGCCGGCGGGGAGATGAACCAAAAGTCAGTGACAGCAGAGGCAACACGTCATCAGTAAACACACAGTTAACAGGATAAAAATGTTTTTAAATTGACATCATGCACACAAACACACTGAGCTGATCCGTTTGCACTACACTACTACTGTAACACAAAATCACCTCAAACAATAAATACGTCAGTTTAACCAAATTATACAAATGTTTTCTCACTTACCCCCAAAACTTTCTAGTACCATAGATAATAAATGTTAATAAATGATAATAAATGTTTTATTGCAAAATGTTTTATTGCAAATGTTTTCAAGTGGTCACAAATATAAAACGAATCTCGATCTAATGTCAACTTACTCTTATTTAGTTCGAGAACTTGCCTCCGTTAGCCATCTGAATACCAAAACAACTTAAAAATAAGGAATTTTTCAATTTTCTTGAAATATTAGAAAAATCTTATTTACTGTGAGAGCTGCCAGAAAGAAAAGAATCTATTACCTCACAATGAAACCAGAAATACAGGTCAGCCTACAAATATTTCTGTACATACAAGATTTTAGTTGTTTATAAAAAAAAAAACATATTCCAGTTAATAAAGAACATAGTTGGAAGTAGAGACTTTAAAATAAGTTTCAATCTTTTTCANTTATTGCAAAATGTTTGCTCAAGTGGTCACAAATATAAAACGAATCTCGATCTAATGTCAACTTACTCTTATTTAGTTCGAGAACTTGCCTCCGTTAGCCATCTGAATACCAAAACAACTTAAAAATAAGGAATTTTTCAATTTTCTTGAAATATTAGAAAAATCTTATTTACTGTGAGAGCTGCCAGAAAGAAAAAAATCTATTACCTCACAATGAAACCAGAAATACAGGTCAGCCTACAAATATTTCTGTACATACAAGATTTTAGTTGTTTATAAAAAACATATTCCAGTTAATAAAGAACATAGTTGGAAGTAGAGACTTTAAAATAAGTTTCAATCTTTTTCATGAGCTCAAAAGACTCAGCTCCTTAGTATATGCTGTTGGTTGTTCACTTGCTAATTCTTTTTTAAATAGGCAGATAAAAGAATCTCATCTAATATGTAGAATTTTCAATATTATGCTTTTTAAAAATAAAGTAATACCATCACTAGAGAGCTAAACAACATGTTGTTTGCCATAATTCCATATGTGATTTAATTTTATTTTAAAAAGTTATTGATCTTTTTAAATTTTTTGTTGTTCTGACAAATGTGGTACTTTTTTTTCACCACTAGATTAAGTATAAGCCAGTTTTTAGCCATCTCTTGAATGTTGCCGCTCTGTGTGAGGAATAATACTCGTTTCTGCCCCCCTGTGGTGGTTAGTGGAAGTGACAGGGTTGTGATTTTGCTCATTACTGCCACCTGGTGTTGGAAATAAAAGCCGTTATTTTCCCTATAGTATACCTTTAAGAAGCTCTCAAGGTGAAACAAATTGAAAACATCTAAACTATATTATCAGACAAAGAGGAATTGTGTTATATAAATTCAGATTTAGATAAAATAAAGTTGATTGACAGATATTCACTGTTGAAATAGATCAATCAAAACACTGGAAAAGTAGGAGATTTTAGTGGTAAAGAAGCAAAATATTCTGCAATGAAGGAGTCAAATATGTGACGTCAACACGATCAGGATGAAAGCCACACGCTAAAAATGAAATAAAGTAAAATGTTCAGGAAAGAACCATAAAGAAGAAAATGGAAGAAATAAATATTTTTACTGATGTCTGTGGGATATCAGAGGCATTGCCCGCAAAGATTGTCAATTCTCATAGTAAAAATTAAGATTTTAAACATTCTTAAAGGTGAGTTGTGCACACAGTTGTTCCTAACCCATTCCTCCAGTTTGGATCAGTATCAAACATTTTAAACAGTCATGATAGCTGTGAAGGATTTGGTTAGAAAAAGTGAATTAGCATCACTGTCAACATATTTTTGAACCTGTAGGTGATTTTGTGGATCCAAACACCAATTCACAAATATAATTCTTGAGTTCTAACCTGAGGTAAGTGAGAAAATCAGTTGTAGTAATTTATATATGAACTTATCCTTTCATTTACTTTAGATTTTAACATAGTTTTGATTTTTAACCTTTTATCTTTCACTTATTCAAATTGGTGCGTCAGGTTCTTGTTCCTACCTGCAGTTAATCTCCCTCTGATAAATCTCCCACATCCTTAAGGCACATTCAGCTCATGACCTCTTGCCACAAACAACTGCCTATCATGCTTATTCTCATTTGCAGATGATTGCATATGTGCCCTGCACTGCACAGATTCTGATTAAGAACAGATTGCTAATGTGGAAGGTGCATGCTGCTTTGTTTAAAATGTGCTAACTTTCTCCATGCTGCGGTGCATCAGCAACATCAATCAGTCTAGGGTGTGTTACTACAGCTGAGACATACGTAGATCCTGTGTGTCAACATGTCTGAACATGCCGTGGGACCATCTATGATGACGGCTAGTGTGTGTTAGCTTTTAGCTGTTGTTGCAACACAAAGATTAGCTGCTGTAAAACTAGAACTCGTGTTCATGCCTTATTTCTGTCATGCTGTTTCTCTCAGGTTAAATCTTCGCCTGCATGTCTATTACTGGCTGTTTCTCTATGTTCTCAGCCAGCCTGCTGTAATAACACAACAGTACTGCCAAAGTGTGCATAGAGACAAAGAGAGGAGGGGGAGGCTCCCAGGCTGGTGGAGACTGACCTTACTTCCAGAGTCCTTGGGTCCACACTCCCCTTTATCGTACCACCATTTGTTTTTCAGTTTGTCTAAGACTCCTGCTTCACTCAGTTTCAATACGGCAAGGTTTACGGGCGTTCTTCAAATCATGGGGGACAGGGAAGGGTGGGGTGGGGGAAATAACATAAATAACATCATAGGACATGTTATTTTATGTTATTCAATCAGAAGAAGCCCAAAAAGAGCAGCTCAGTACTCTTCACAAAGTGACGAAGCCAGAAAGGGTCCCCACTTGAGTTACATGTCTCTTTGCTCATTGATTATCTAATTTCGGGGTTTTGTTTTTGGGGAGTTGTTTGTAGGAGGGGGCAGAGCGAACAGACATATAGATAGATACATATACGTGGGACCCTGGCTGCATCGCTTTTTTGGAACAGGCACATTCTGCCGGGACCTTTCTCACAACAACCATAAAATTTAGTACTGCCAAACCAAAACTATTTGCTAACAGCTGAACTAGACGCCCAAATAAGGATTTAAATCATCTGCTGAGATTCTCCAGTTAGTTCTATCTAAAATAGTTTCTATTAAGATGTTTTATCAAGCAGAGCATCAAATATTTTTGCTTCAACAGTACTCATCTCCCTGTATCGATCACAAGTCTCCAAATGTTCTGTGTTTCTTTGGGGTCGACCCGGCAGATGCTCCTGTTACCAACATACATTTCTTTTCTACCCACATCAAGGTCACATGGGCATAGCGACATTGTGGCTAACCTTCTCGCCACCGCCTCCGCTGCCACATTCTCCTTTGTCGTACCACCACTTGTTTTTCAATTTGTCCAACAGGCCTTGTTCATTGAGTTTTAACACTGCCAGGTTAACTGCACTTCTTGAAAACGATAAAACATATTTGGTGAGAGGGGGTGAGTATGCTGTCCAATTTGGGAGGGAGGGAAGAAAAAGGGGGGGAGGGGGAGGGAGGAGTAGCAGTAAGAGAGGGACAAAGGTGGAAAAGTGTTAATCCCATTCAGAAGACCAAAATACACACTAACGACACATCTCTCTCTCCTTTGATGTTTTTTAAAAAATATTTCAATAATTTATACATTTAATAAAAGGAGGCAACATGACAAAATGTTTGATATTCACTAGAACACAGCAGGTCTAAGTAGTTAGTTTGTTTCTAAATCTTAAACTAAATGTGGTGCCAAAACCTTAAAAAAATGTTGTGTTACTTTTTTATTAAAAAAGAAGTATGTTAGAAGTTGTTTTGGTAACTATACCAAAATTAATATAAATAAAAGATCAAAATCATTACATTAAAGAATCATCCAAAATAAAGTCTGTCTGAAATTTAACCCGACTGCCTCCTTAATTACCGCACGATGCTGATTTTGGTCTATACTGGTGGAGACAGTAGCCTTGTTTACATGTGCAACATGTCTTTAATCTGATCATTATTCGGATTACAATTTGACCGTGTACATGGTCCCTGAATACATCTTTCCGATTATGACAAGCGTTTACATGCGTCACACGTTTCATCGGGTTATCTCATTTTGACATGCGCAGAACTATCTTAAATACCGGAAACGACGGTAGAAGAAGAAGCAGCAAACTTCCATTGTAAACAAACATGGTTGAGTTTGTTTAAAGTGAAGCAGTAGCATCTTCTTCTGACCGTGTTTTACTTTTTCTGGAAACAATTTTA
Source organism: Pachypanchax playfairii (assembly GCA_006937955.1). Lineage (NCBI taxonomy): Eukaryota > Metazoa > Chordata > Actinopteri > Cyprinodontiformes > Aplocheilidae > Pachypanchax > Pachypanchax playfairii. The sequence continues at coordinate 2,747,506 of SSNP01000060.1, forward strand.
CATCTAAACCTCCAGCAACGGATTTGTGTCTGAAACTGACTAGTTTTGTTTCACGTCCGCCATGTTTTCATCCAGCTTCTGTAAATGCCAAAGTAAGATATGTCAACGCATGACGTAACAGACATGACCCACATTCGGAATAAGCGTTCACATGTGCAGCGATCGGATCAGCTACCGACATAACCCACTTGTCTCAATCGGAAAGAAATTTTAATCCAAATGAGTGCAAGTAATCTGAATGGCATGTTTACATGAAGTATTTTTATTCTGATCGGGCTTTTATTCTGATTAACTGTGTCTATGTAAATATAGCTATTGATCCTTCACACACGTGATGGCATGTCAGTAAAAGATAGTCTGGTTTAACTTCTTCAGGCTCAACATGCCTGTTAATACATCTTTACTACATTTTAAGTTTTCTATTGTTTCAGAATTTCTGTTTTAACTATCTCATATGTATAAAATGTATTAGAAAAATATTAACTGGACATGCAGTGGCAAAGCCATGAGCTATATGAATCAGTAATAGTTAGTACTTGGAAATTATCTGGGCTTTATGATGCCTCTTTACCACTATAACGGTTCAGACGTGTTCTGGTGTGTTTCTATACCTTTTATAGGACCCTTTTTTCAGACCCCCTCTGCTTTGGTCCAAAGTGTACCAAAGCAACCCAAAACGCCCATCTATGGACTGATTGGTCCAGTAAAGTGATGCAGTCACACCCCTACCTACGTAGTGGTAGCCACTGATTGGCCCGGGGGTGTACATGTGATGTGATGTCACAGAATCGCGCCTGATCAACCTAAAATGTGACATCTTCTCACATGTCATGTACAGAGTTTTTACAAAAATACCTTAACGTCCTCTATTATTGTTTCCTGCTCTCAATGTGCACATTTACATTTGTTTACTACATCATAGACGTTTCGCACCACTTACTTACAGAGCACAACCATTTCACCACCTATATCCACATTCCTGAGATGTTAATGGAGACACAACCATCCCGTCACATACTAACCCATAATGGAAAAGGGATATATGTTATTTTTACTTATGTTTAAGTCAGGACAACATCCTGCATCAAGGGGTCTGGACGCTACGCTTGTCCTGGCTTTCAGTTCTGGGATCTGCTCAGATGTTTAGTAAATATGCATGTTCATGGTCCTGACTCACAAATTAGGTCATAACTGTGATGCTAAATCGTCCTGATTAACTGTCAGTGATGAGCAGGAATTAGAATGTATATTAACTGATAGATTAATGGCTTTTGGTTTGCTGCAGTGGAGTGAAAGTGTCCCTGTTTCACATATCTGACTTTTACTTTTTTAAGTTTTCATTTTTTAAAGCTACACAAACAATATCATTATAAATAGTAAAATAAATAAATAAACATTCATTGCATTGCAATGCAAATCCTGGTCTGCATGGTCACAGACATTTATCTTTATCAACAAGTAAAAAGTTCAACTTGTCTAAAACTAATTTTAAAATAAACTATATCCTTCAACTGATTTACTCTATAAGGGTGTGGAAAAGATCAGAACAGAAAACTCAAACGTTGCTTTAAATCATATTATGTTTAAGAATTTGGCAACTACAAAATTACAGGAAGCAAATTACCCAGTTTCAAACACTATATTTTGGCAAACAATCCAAAAGTATTTACAGCTAGACCTTAAAAAGTCATTTGGACTCGTTTAATGAAGTCATGTATCTCAGCCAAGTGAAAGCTCATAGGATTTATAGGCATTAAGCTCATCTGGAAAATCCTGATTGACGAGCCAAAAATCCAATAAAAGCATTTCTTAAAAAAGATGCATTGTAATTTCACTTTTTTTTAAGTTAAGAAATGCTTGGCGAGAGTTTAGTGAGAGAGAGATTTGCCTCCACGTGCATTTTGGTCCTTTTTATTTTACTTGTATCATTATAAATAATAAAATAAATAAATAAACATTCAGCAATGCAAATGAACTTAATACAAAGCAACACAGCTAATATTTTAGTTGAAGCTGGTGACATTGAAGGCGAAGCCACATGAATTTACAGCCTTGACGTGAAAGTGTTGCCAGCTCTCGATGCAGCTGGTGCGTTTCCATGCTAATATCTGGACAAGTGGCTGACAGAAAACGATAATCCCTAGAAAACAACAACAACAACAACAAGGTGAAAGCCTGGAGGAAGGGACTACCGTGATCTGTCAGGGACTCCTCCTGCTCAAAGCAGCTCCTGAAAACTGGCACCAGCCTCACATGATAATCTAGCCTTTGTGGGGAGCGGAATTTACAGAAAAGTTTTGGAATTAGAAACTGGAAAGCGGAAATTATTTGGATTTTATTGTTATAAAACTTTCTAATTACATATGGTCAATAATCATGTTTTAAATTAACTGATTTTTCTTTTAGTTTAATAATGTTCTCGTATTTCCTGGAAAAAAAAAATGTATATGTAAACCATTGGGTAGCAGTGAATTTACACAAACATCTAAACAGCTTTGCTTTAATGTATTCATTCATTCTGATCAGCTGACAGGATTTGATTGATGAGAGTGCAGATTGAGAGTTTAACTCCCCACAGTAACTTCACTGTATTTTCCTCCTGGTCTGTAAATTCCTCAAGGGACAGTGACAGCCATCAAAAGGCTGAACATTCAAATGGCTCCTGGATTTCAACTAAACGCAAAAACAAACAAAGAATAGACTAAATATGAAGTAGCACCAGCTAAATATATCAGACTATTTACATTTTGCAAATAAAATGCAGAATAAGTTAGAGGTTTTTAAATGAGTAATGTTTTCTACAGCATGCCCATTCAAACATCTCTGCCCATACAGCAAGCACAAGCACAAGGATTTACCTGGTGTGAAGAGCTGCAAGGGAAAGAGAATGAAATAAAAACCACCCCTGCATCATCACAACAAAGCTCCACATGCATGACACAAACACAGATGTCTAAAAGCTGCCCTGAAACAAACATGTGGGCCCCACCCGCCCGCAACGAGCAGTAAGTGGAGACAGAGATAAAAAGGCGGCACACCAGGGAAGGTGGAATACCATAACAACACGTAGAACATATTGTTACACTATTCCACCCACCTTAACTGTGAACCCTTGGGTGTAGCTACTCCGTAGCCTTTGGAGTCCAAGTTGCCTCCGACTTTCATTGTATCGCAGGGTTTGCGCTGCTCTGTGTACTCGTTCATAGTGGACTCCAACAGGAAGGCATATTTCCCTTTGGACTTGCGGACCCGTGCCACTCCTTCAGCTGTGGTCTTGGTGAAGACTGTAGGTTCAGCTGACTTCATGTATCCCCACATCTTCTCATACACAGCGATCTTGGACCTCTGATGAGTTTCATGGGGTTGGAGATTCAAAAGGTACATGTTGCATTAGAGATAAAGAAAACAAATCCACATACAATACTTTTTAAAGGTCCTGTATTCTGCTATTTTACAGCTTTCAACATCTGGAATAGACACATATGACAAAATTTTACAGTTAGTGTTATATAGTCTTCATTTGTCCTAAAATATAGCTTATATCCTTCGACCAGGAAAAAAAATGCTAGGTTTACCTAAAGTCCCGCCTCCCTCCCCTCCCTGTGACTGCTGCCCATTTCATGACGTAGCCTTGAATAAATTCCTGTAATTCTCACAGCCTAATGCACATATTTGCCAAGACATTTTTAGAAAGTAAAATACTACAAAACAATGTTTCTTGGTTCAAACTGTTGCAGCTTGCATCTGTGTAAAGGGGACACGTGTGTTTAACCTGCAGGGGCAGCGCGGACACATCAGGCACTTCCTGGTTTGACATTGTTACATCACTATGTTACCAGTCAGTCCAGGAGAGAGTGGATCAGCTGCTCAGAGCGCAGGATTCAGAAGAATTACTCAGAAATGCGTGAATTAAGCCAAAAACCACTCTAGGGGGTGGGGGTGGGATTTTAATGAAATAGCATCACAGCATGGTTAAAAGCTCCAAAACGTTGATTTTGCATGATATAGGACCTTTAAAGTATGACACTAGAACCATACCAGAGCAGGAAACAATGAGAACAGCTGATATTTTCTATCAGTCCAGTTCCTGCAGTGATCTGGGTAAAGGATTCAAACACTAAATATTTATTATTAAAGTTACATTACAAGTTTTGTGGTGTTTTATTATATATGGTAGCAGTAAACGGTTAAGTTCATCTAAACTACTAAATCTATTCAATTGATTTTTAGCTCATAAGAAAAGTCATTTCAAGGCACTTTATTCATGTGGAATCAAGAATAGTTTTCTTCCTAACTGGAACACAATTGGAGAATAAAAACTAGAATCTGGTTGTAGATGCCAGATTAACAGACCTGAAGGTAAAACAATAACACAGCAAGTCAGTTTAAAGAAATATAAAATACAGTGAACTTTAGTAGTGTTACTTTTTTCTTTTTTGAGTGAATCATTAGACTCCACAAACTCCGCTGTTCACCTCTGTATTTGTAATAATAATAATAATATTAAGAACCTGTTCTTACAGGACGTTTAGTGCAAAGCTGAATTATTGATCTGATATTTCATCATAATTTTGATTAGATTTTTGTTTTTTTTTTACAAAAAGAAGAATTCATCGTGAACAGCAGTAAAAATGTGACCTGAATCTTTTCAGCAGAAACCGAAGGAGTAAAATAAAAATGCTAACTTTCAGATTTGTACTCAGAAGGAAGGTTTTATAGACTTCTACCTATAAAGCATAAATACATTTGTCCAGCACATTTATCCAGGCAGGGTAAAGTTTATTACACAGCAGGTTTTTATGATGAACTGCACTATAATCTTAGAACTGAAATGCCACTAGAGCAGAATAAGCCTCTGGGTATGTTTTTGCAATGTATGTCATCCACAGTGAAAAAGACTGAGGATCAGCCTAAAGGCTTCATGCACTGTGTTTGGACCTGATTTATCTCTGAAATGAAGAGCTGCTCCCCAAATGTTTGTCATTTATCATCAATCAAATTTTAGCTAAAATTGTAAATGGCTAAACTGAACGTATCCCAACGTTATTCAAAACTTTTCTAACATTTTAACAACCCTAGAATGAATTTGATTCTCTAGCTGCTGATTAAAGTTGCACAAAAACAGATTTGGTTACATCAAAGATACGTGCATGTGCTCCCAGACCTTTCTGGTAACACCAACTCACCCTGAAGAACTCTTTGGTGGAACCGGAGTCCAATGTGCCATAGGCGATGTCTGTCTGCTTGGCCAGATCCTCAGCGCTCTCGATGGGGGAAACCATCCTCTCAACGGTGAGGAAAGCAGCCAGGTTGGCCGTGTACGAGGAGATGATGATGAGGGTGAAGAACCACCACACTCCTCCGACAATTCGTCCCGATAAAGATCTTTGATGGAGACAGAAAAGCCCAAGAGCGATGGTTTGAAGGGATTGGAAGGAAAATGAGATTAAACAGGAGGGAGCAGAAAAAAAGGGGATGATGGGTAAAAATAAAAAAAACAATTTGGAAGGTTTTAAACGGTAAAATTAAGGTTATGAAAGAAAAATGAGATAAAAAAGACAAAAGAATCGATTAGTTTAAAGTTTGAAATGCAGTAAAACAACTGAATGAAGAAATGACAGAGTAAAGCATGAAGATGCGCCTGTGTTACCACAAGGTGGCGCTCTGACAACATTTAAGCAGTCAAAGCTGTGTTTCTCTCTCATTAAAGCAAACTGCCTCATGAAAGAAAAAAGAAAAAAACCTTAAATGTTGGTATTGACCAGGTTTGATAAAGAAAGGGTGTAAGCTGCTTGTGTCCCTTCTTCCTACCACTCTTTTTTTTGTTTACTGACACGATGAAAAGAGCTTCAGGTCCCAGTGGCCGACAGATCAGCAGCACTGTTCTTTTCTCTCTTTTTTAGTTATTTCTTTATTTTTTTATTTTTTTTTCTCGCTCGGGGGAGATGGATAGCTCACTGCTCAGGAACAGTGGAAGGTCGTGAGGAGAATCTTAAACCATAAATGCTGCATTGAGGAGAACAAACAATATCTCCCCTTGGTGCAAATCAAACAGCGGAGGATACAACCCCCCCCCCCCAGGCCTCCGTGTCAGATGGAGAGAGACAGGGAGGAGACGGGCATCTTCAACAGTCAGTGTTTTCTTGGCTGCTATTTTACTGTCTTATTGCAGTCCTGTCAAATTCTATTATTCCCCAAACGCACAAGATGCAGTTTCTAAAAGCTTCAGACGAGTCCTCATGAACAACTCCACAAAACCTCGATCCTCAAATACTTTACAGAGCTTTGATTTAGTGTATGATTTGATCAAACATAAAGATCCTTTAGTTTGTTAATAATCAGAGAGAGAACTTGAGTTTTCTTGATCCGCACAGGTACAAGTGTCTCTAGCAGCTGGAGCGTTGTCCAATAAAGAAGCGCCGCAGTGGAGCATGTCTCCTTCACACAGAGAGGAACTTTACCCATGAAATAGACTTATTGATGTATTAGCTCTGGATTTGAATACAAATGACTCCTGCTTTGCCTCAGCCCGGTTCCTCCTCTATTCAAGTGTGTAGTTCTGTGTATTTTGTGAGCAAAGAGAGTGAAACTGAAATATCGGCAAAAAGAGACGAAAGATTTGTCCGATTAGATGTTTGAATTTGTCTCATCCAAGTTCAAATTCAGCAGAGAAACTAATATTTACACTGTTATAGATGATGACAAAGCCCCAAATAATCCCTCTGATGTCACACTTTACATAATGTATGGAATCTCTGCTCTGTGTCGTACTATTGTTTTTACTGTATTTACTGTTTTATCAGTTTAATGAGGGGATTTCAAAACCGAGTTCTTTGCTGCCAATTTAAGGATGTACTTTAAAATATTTTCATTTTATGAAAGACGACAAATTATTCCACATTTTGATGCATAACAATGTATGTGGTGTTAAGACTGAGCACGCTGTGGCAGGTACCATCCATCCATCCATCATCCATCCATCCATCCATCCATCCATCCATCCATCCATCCGTTTGTGCAGCTTGATAGAACAATAAAATTAAGCTAAATATAAATACATAAACGTCACTAATGTTTTTATTATGGGGAGGGGTTGTCTCTTTTTCTGCCTCTTAGTTTTTTCTTCCTCCCGAGCTGCAGCTGACTGTCTCCATCCTCTTTCTTGCTTTATTCAAACCGAATCAGCAGCAGATTTGCGAAGTGGGAAGCAGGAACAAGTCTCTGGTGCTGCGTGGTAGCTAGCTGATAGCACTGACTTTGATCCACAGTGACACACTGCTGTGTCTTGATGAAGCTGCAGTAAACAGAGTCGGTGGGGGGTGGGGGGGGGGGGGGGGGGGGGGGTGTTACAGGGAGTTTGGGTAATTTCCAGACCACGACAGGGCTTCCAGTCTTTTCTTTATTTGTCTATTTAACATAAACTGTTAATGTTTTACTAATATTACTTCACAGAGTAATTACAGAGTGTTTATTTCAGCCATCTTTAATTAGACACATGTGGAGAATTTATTTATGACCTTCAATTTTATGTATTTTAATATGTTTCCAAAATGTGTCAGTAATTTTCAGAACCATGAAATGTGCTGTTTACTGCCTACAAAATTCTGCTGTTGTAAATATGTGTCATCTACACAAAACCAGAAAAAAAACATAACATTTGATAAAAATGACAATTTGGAAGAAAAATGTGTTTTGTTCTGTATTATGTTTTTAAACCTCTGTGTTATAAGAATTGGTGAATTTTGTTTCAGAGTATTAAAACACATCCAGGTGTGATTTCAGTTCAACTTAAAGTTTTAATAAAAAAAAAACAAACAAACTCAAGTTTCTTTACTCTCAGCTGTTGTAGGAAGTTGTTGGGGAGAACTTGAGTGTAATGATATATGAGCTCAGTTTTCCCACGAGTAGAGGAAACAACAAAACCCAAACGGGAAAGTATCAGATGAAATAAAGTGGAAACAAAACTAGAAATTGGCTCCAGTGTTGCTGCAGCAGGATTCTTCTGCAGTCCAGTGAGCCTCATAGTCCGAAAACTCAATATAATTTAAAAAAAAAGAAAAACTGTTGTGGCAATTAGTTCATGCATTTCTTCAATTAGTGTAAGAGAAAACGATTTGTATTCATTAATCATCACAAAACAAATACATTACAGCTGATATAGTGTGAATATTTAGGTATTTAATCTCCATCTGAACTTAATGGTGAGAACGGAGAACTTTTTATCTGTAAATGAGGAATTAAAATCTTAGATTTTCAAATGATGTAAAACAAAAAACACTAATTTACAGAGACATTTGTAAAAAATATGCACATGTAGTTTAGGATCGATTTACTGCTGATGCACAGCTACAAAATAATCCTATTTAAAGGTTGAACAGAACATTTTCATAAAAAGCTATATAGTTAAAAAGATAATACCTCCACTGGGTGTTCAGAGGAGTGCAGAATGAAAGTACAGTATTTTCTTGAAAATTATATTTGAATTAAAACATAATAAAATATTGATTTTGACATTGGCATTATGTTTACATCTACCAGCTAATAGTGGCACCATTGCAGGTTGTCTTATACAGTAAATAGTCTGAGGCTAGTACTGTGGAAAATGGCGGACATCTTTAAGAAATAAGTAAATATGATGTTTTTCCTACATTTTATTACAGAACCGGGTCAGACTATCACTTTTATGGAATTTCAAAAAATCCTACATAACTCCTGAAAAGGGGAAAACTCCAGATTGCAACTTTAAATTAGAAATCACAGCATCAATGATCTTTTGGAACAATCAGCATGTCAACTTGACAGTGTAACATCGTGCTGTGACATGCAGAGTGAAAGCTGGGTGTCATTAATATCTATATAAAATCTTTAGTATTGCTGAGCAATCAGAGACTTATTCAACACACCCGTGATCAGTGGAATAAAACTTTAAGCGTCACACTTTTTATTTCCTCCGATGTGTGAAAGACCAGAAAATAAAAAAAGCTGTTGTCAGAGATGACGCATGTGTGCAGGTTTCCGAAAGAATTTGTGACCATTTTGAGGGGCTAAAAAAGATGAAACGTAGGAGGTGATGGGGGGTGACAAACGTGAAGAGACGGGACAAGCATGTCCTTGAGTGGAGGCTGAATAAATGAGGAGCTGCTGGTCTGCTCTCAGAGTGACACCTGGGGCGAGACCATCCAGTTTGACTTATTTATGACAGATAAGTCCAGATCTCTGCTCTCCCATTTTGTCCTCAGTCTGCAGGCTTTGATTTAAAAATCTGCATGTCACTATTAATTCTGAAATCAAAGTCTGGCCCTTTTAAAAACCGAAGAAAAATACAAGTTTTGGAGGAAGTTCATTTTATAGAAGTCATTCTTAAATGAAAGAAAATCCACAACTATGAACATCAGCAACTCTTTAACAGAAAAAACAGACTCTCCTCATACTGTCTTTTTTAAATGGAACAATAATTGGGATTATTTTTTTATTTCAATAGCTTGTACATGAACTTAAAACTTATTCTATAGTCAGTCACTTGTTTAGTTTCAACTTCTGTGTTGCATCTGTGTCTAATTGTACACCATAAATGGAAACTGGTGATAATCTGTGGATTGAAACAGGATCCCAGGTTCAGATTAACTACTTAACGTGTATCAAATGTATAACATACCCCTTAAATTAACAGATATTTTTCATGAGCTCATTTTCTATTGCTGGGAAAATTATAATCCAACTGTTGTTTAAAATAACACAATTAAATACGTCATAATCCTTATTTTTAATTCATATTCTCTTCATAATACAGTGCTATTAAAAAAAAAACATTGAGAGGACTCTAAGCAAGTTTAACCACAAATACATTTATAGAATTGTACAATTTCTTCCTCATACATGCTCCAACAATGTCCTGGTCACTAGAAAGAGCCCAGGCATTTTCACTGTAGTTGTCTCTATATGCATGTAAAATCATTTTATTAGTTATTAATAGAGCTTGTTCAGGTCAAACACACACCGTACTTTCCAGAGGCACTTGAATGCATCATGAAGTCATGCGCGTTCATGCTCAGGCTATCACTATCGTTTGCTATCGCTAGCTAAAAGCTGCAGAGAGTAGTGTTTGAAGCATGGATTCTACCAAGAATAAGAGACACACTCCAGCCCAGAACCAAACCAGGAGTTTTTTTGTGTTTTTGGTTGGAACGCTGGAACACCTGCTCGTTAGGCTGCTCGTTAAGCTGCTCGTTAAACTGCTCGTTAAGCTGGAAAAGAAGCTTCGGAGCGCCTGCTGGATTACACTTGGACTCTCCTGAGCTCTATGAAACCCGGAATCATCCGAACCCCTCTCTCTGACTGCCCATTGCCCTGAGATTGATCACTGTTGAAAATAAAGTCAGTTTTAACAACTTTGAAATCTGAGTCCAGCCTGAGTTCTGCATGTGAGTCAAACGCTTATCTGAGTCCATGAAAAGTTGATGCTTCCACAGGAGTTTCCACATATTTCCTGTAGTAGAAACATTTATAAGCTGTCTGACGTGCTCACAGCTGATTTGGTTTAAATATCATAACATCACATTTATTATCTCAGTTGAAGTCATGCCTGCAAATCTGTAAATTGTCGAATACGTAAAGCATGCACGTGCGCCTCATGCACGAGCTTACCGTTAAGGCTGCAGTTACACGTTGGGCCTCACGTGACAATCGCGAGCCCAAAAATTGGAAAACTGGTTAGAACAGCTTTACTATATGGTCAAATGCTATCCTTTACGTTTTGACACCTTATTTCATGAGTGGGTAAAGACTGCTGAATCCTTTAAAATACTAGATATCTGTACATTCTGATCTTGTTGGTCCTTATTAAAGGGATTTTTTATTGTTTTATATTTTCAGTTTAAATTTGTATGAAAAACAACAGGACATTTGGCAATCACAAATAAAACCATCTTCACATCTTAAAAATGCAGCAATAATTCCAATCCTGCCGATATTCACTATAAAAGTGACCTTTAATGTCTCTAAAACTAATTAGTTTATTATATGAAACCATTTGAAAAGGAAAGAAATAATAATTGTTAGTTTTAAGATTTTGAGTATCATCAAAAACATCTGAAACAACCTCTAAAGGCTACATTTAAATGGCATCTGGAGTTGTTTATTTTTGATAAAAGCGACATCATTAGCTGTGTCTACCAAAATATCAAAGCGAAGAACATTAAATTGGCGCTCGACTTTGAAGCTACGGGCCACGAGTGTATCGAGTGCAATGAGAGCCTCCAGCTCTGCTCATAATTTGTAGGAATAGTGCGACAAATCCACCCAGTGTGAAGAAGGCGCTGCTGACAAGAGCAATAAGCCGAGCAGCAGAACAGCCGTGTGTCAGTTGGATAACAAAAGCTAATTGGCATTGCATTAATAGAATAGTGAGAACGTAGCACTTCAAAGTCATTTTTCATTTCACAAGCAGCTTCTTTTGGCCTAAATTTATGAGTGAAACTCAAAGTTACGCCTCATCTGTAGCCATCAGGAAATCAGCTATCAGCGTGCAGACAATCTGAGCTAATCAGCTCTAATCGAGCCAATCGCAGTCAATAACTGCATGACTCAGCAGAAGAGACAATCCGTCTTGTGACTGAAACACCTGGAGCAGACTGATTCCACCTGTGAGAAGAGGTAGACGGCTGCCATGATGTTTTTATTGATGTTTGTGACTTCCTGCAGTCTTTGGAGGAAACGCCAGAATAAACTTCACTTCTATTCATCGGGGATTTGTAGTCAATTAAAAGGACTGTCGTGTCACTGTTTCATTTGGCTCCCTTCTTCTCCTGTTTCCACGGAGACATTACCATAGGAGACCGGGATATTAATCACTGAATTAATTATTACGGGCTGCCTTGAGGGAGCAGAACGGGGGTATTAACCCTTATTAAGAGGCAGAGAGCATGGAAAGGAGAGGAAGTGCTATTTCTAGCTCTGCCTTTCCTGTCAGAGCTGCTATGTGAAATTAGTTAAAATGATTCACATTAAGAAAAGGAGAATTACATTTCTGTGAGAGGATAGAATGATACGGACAAGCCAAATTTAGTGATGCAGGAAAATCCAGATGGGCCAATGCAGAAGTCATTAAAACGAAGAGACTTGTTCAAAAATGAGTGAATTTGGAATTAAACTTGACAAAATTATTGACAAGCATGGGCAAAAATAAGGATTGGTGTGAAATGGATTATGGATTGTGTGAAATAATAAAAAAATAATAAAAATCAACAAAACTATTATTATTATTATAGTAATTTTGATTCTTCTGATCCTGTTTTCATAAAATCTAAACTTAAACTTTAATTTGAGAATATTTGTGTCAGATTTGTGTTTAAAATATTTGCCAAATCATTTTCAGATTTCCACTTAATTCCAACACTGACCTGTATAGACCTTGTTTTTCCAATTCAGTCAATACACAAGTGAATAATATTATTGGTATCAATAAAATGTATTTGGGAAACATTTGGAAAGATTTTCTGGATACATTGTAATTTTTTTTAAATAATTTTTTCTAAACTCTTTTTTGTATACAGAGGAGATCAATCTGAGTTTTAACCTCGGCTGCAGAAGGTTTTCATTTCATGCTTTACCTTAAAGGTTGAATATGGAACATTTTCATGAAAAGCTCTATTTTTAAAAACATAATACATCCACAGGGTGTTTAAAGGGCATATTTGAATTAAAATACAATAAAATATTGATTTTGATGGGCACGACATTGACATTATGTTTACATCTACCAGCCAATAGCAGCACCATTGCGGGTTGCCTGATTCGGTAAATAGTCGGGAAGTCAAGCATCTGCGTCAGAGGCCCCAGAAGATTTCGTTATCCTTCTCAGAAGAGAACCGACCAGAGGAGATCAACAACCCGAGCGAGTTTAGGAGAAGATACAATAGATACAATATTTTCACGGCATCAAAACACACATGGAAATGTCAAACCTGGCATCCCGACAACTGGAAACCTTATTCTGTTGTTGCAACTGCAACATCCATACACTAGATGTCGCTATGGTGTTCATGTTCCATATTCAACTTTTAACATGCATGCAATCATAATAAACTAGTAATACCATGAGGTCTGATACGTCGCCTATGGATCTGTGTTGTTTTTAACTGCAACATTAAAAAAGACAAATTGACAAAATTACTTAAAGGCAACCTTTAACTCTCAGACGTTCTTTTTCAGACAAAACTATGTGTCCAGCTCATGGTGTTTTTATGTAATCTGTCTAAGAAGATTCAGTTGAAAACTTTCAAAAGTTTCCTTACTTTAACACAGTAGTGCAGCTTTTAACTTCTGCCCTTGTCACTACCGGCGTGCCTCCTAATCTCCCCTGTGTGAAGTGATTTGCATGTTGCCCTGTCAGGTTAACCTGGAGTGTTTGGACAGGGTGTGTGCGAGACAGAGGACAGCTCTGTGGTGATGGACTGGGAGAGGCCTGTGAGATTAGCAGTGACGGGTGGAAAGCAGCGGGGACCACAGCCAGAGACAGAAAGGGGTGAAATGTAGACTTTTCATTCTGAAGCTGACATTGTTGCACAGCTTTAAGGTCCTTATCTGCAGCACACAGGCAGAACCATGGTGGGCAGTGGTGGTTATGGTGGTGAGTGGAGGGTGGTCTGCACATGTGAACAAAGCAGGTGTTCTCCTTGAAGAAGTGTGCTTAATCACAGACACAAACCCACTATAATCTCATCTATAGGTTGCTTACATGAGGCTGGACTACAGTCTGAAAGATGCTTTAATGTACCTCAGGATCCTCCATCGTGTGTGTTTCTTTGTTCTCCTCTGGTGTGGGGGAGGCTGAAAGATACAGGCTGATATGGTTGTCCTTTCATCTCCCAATATCTTACCAGCTCTATTACACTAAAACATCCATAAGGGCCTAATACAGATACAAGGATTATATGAAAAGGTTGATATGCGAGCCATTCTAGCGTTTTCTTAAAATAACCTAAGCAAACCAGCAACAGGAACTTTAAGCTTGACAAAGCCATTCAAACTGCTAAGAAAGGAAAAAACAAGAAACCACAGAAAAATTAAAAGTCTTTAACCAGTCTATGGGCTTCGCCATGTGGAGACAAACATGAAGCCTGATCTTTGATAAAGAAACAAAGATCCCTTCCAGACTTTAGCCACACAATTAACTGCACAAGATCAATTCTCCACCCTTCTGCCAATTTCTGCAACTGGATACTGATCTGCAGCTCGGAAACACCTGAGCTGCAGGGTTTTATGAGTTTGGAACAAGGGAGGAGAAAACACATGTAATGAAGCAGGTTCCAGACAAAGAGACATTATGCAACTTGAGCTAAAAAACAAAGACACAACAGCTAATGCACAGTGAAACAACCTGACTCACAGTCAAGCAGAAAATACAATGGACACAAGTTGGAAGATGTGTNCAGTAAAGGACAACCAGAGAACGAAGACATAAGTCAAATCAATACTTATACTCCTTTTCTCTCATAAATACAAGAACGATACCACAACTGGAGCACACAGGACAGGAAATATCACAGTACAACAGATAAAAACATGTTTACAGAACCCGTTTTTACTTAACACCTCTACTTTATGCATCTTAATCACAGATAGGACACTCTAATTGAAAACAATGGTACCCGGTCTGGCACAATGCATTGGGGGTAACTATGTGTCACTTGCAGCTGCTAGCACTGGAACGCTATATAATATCGTTATGTCGATGTGGACAGTTTCAACGTGTTCTGTTGTGGCAGCAACTTGCTTCTACAACAGAGAAGCTACAATTGGGAAGTTGTCAGAAAAGTCTTAAAATAAAGTCATAGTTCCACTGATCTGACACCTGTGAGTTAAGAATTACAATTTATTTTATCATAAGGGCTAAAAATCAAGCAGAAAAGCTTATTTTAACTAAGATAACGATGCTAAGGATGCTTAATGTGATTATAGCTTATAAAATGTAGAACATGTCAATAATATTTTTTTAACTATAGTCACTAACTGCTGCTTGTCACTACCGGGTGTTAACACTCAGCTTTTACTAACATCAAACATGTTTGAAATATCGATGAAACATTGACAGGAAAAGTATTCAAGCACACAATAGCTACGTTTACATGGGCACATTTAATCGGAATAAACGCCCAATCGGATAAAAAATACGTCATGTAAACATGTCAATCAGAATGTTTTGATCCGATGCAGCCTGATCAGAATGAAATTTACTTCCGATCGAGAGGGGTGGTTTTGTCTGATCTTCATTCGGATAGACGTGCATGTACACACCCATTCGGAAAGAAAGGGTGAAAAGAGCCCACTGCGCATGCGTACAACCTCAGCGTGACGTCTTTCCGCTTTCGCAGACTCAAGTAGAAAACATGGCGGGAGGTAAACAGAAGTGGTCTGCTGGTGCAGTCATCCTGTCATCCTGCTCTCCTCTCCTGTGGCGGAGGAGCAGTAGCAATATGTATTCAGCCTCTAGCTTGGTTAATGCGACCAGTAAAAACCCAAACATAAAGGTGCAGAAGGTCCATATTGGGGATAACGTGAGTCAGCTCGAGCACACGATGGGGCGGGAAAGACATGCAGAAAGGACGGAGTTTGTTTACTTTTTTTTCTTCCCCCGGAAAGACAACTCGCTGTGCGCATGCTCAACTCATTTAACCTGATTGAGTGCTTGGTGCATGTGTACTCATGGCATGATCAGATCATTTCAGTTAGTGTCCATGTAAACAGGGATTTGGGAATTCCGATCGACCAAGATTTTAATCAGATTGGGGAAATTTGGCGCATGTAAACGTAGCTATTGTCGCACGGCGTCAGAGCCAGGCTAGGCTATCTGAATGATTGTTCATGCAATCCAGTCTGACGTGATGTTGGATGATAATTAGTTTGGTTAAGTGGTCACACAAATCCCTGTGGGGGAGTAGTTACCCCTCCTTTCCACCCAATGTGTTTTGCTCACAAAATTAGCCGCGTGTCCCTTCCTAATGCCAGCGTCCCAATCCCGGGAGATCACGAAATCACAAGAGAATCATATGCAAAAGGCAAAATCGTATGTGATTTTATCAGTACATACAACCACAAGCAGGGAGAAAGACAACAACATATATCCAGAAGGTATGTGGTTTATTTTCACACCACTTACTGACTTCAAACCCGTCACAGGTCATGTATTTCTTTTTGTAGTCAAGCAAACCGAAATCTGCATGTGTCCTTTATTTTGAAACTTCAGAGTATTTTACTTTTCACGAATGCCTGATTTCCCATCTGATCCAAACTAAACTGTTGAGCTTGACACGTTTTAGAAGCGCAGTGTGTAAAAAATAGAACTTCCACATAAAGGCCACAACACTTCTGAGGCACGTCCGATTTGCGCTGATTCGCACAAGCAACGTTACACGCTGCTTACACATCCGGTGGAAAGGAGGGGTTAATGTTTCCTTACAACTGGAGACTGAGTAATTCTTTTAGTTTGTCTTGAGGTAAAAGAGTCTTACCTGGGAGAGATGTCACAGCCCTGCTGCATGAAGGCGCCCAGGGAGAACCAGAGAGAGTTGAAGATACCAAACTCATTGGGGGGCTGGTCGCTTGGCGGACCGTCGGTGCCCTCTTCGGGCTCCTCGGTGTGCCATTCATACGGGCTGAAGCGGCTGACCAGGAAGAGCACCACGCTCACGCCGATATAGGCAAACACGATGCACATCCAGATCTCGTAGGCCAACGGGTCCAGGAAGGAGAACACCCCTGGCTTTGACTTTTGGGGCTTTTTGATCATGATGGAGATACCGAGCGACATAAAAGGTTTGGAGAAATCAATCACCTCCTCCCGGACCAACGTAATAGTCAAAGGGGCCACAGCGATTTCCGCTTTCTGTCGGAATTAAAATAGAGAGGAATTCCATTAGCAAATTATTTCAAATCAAAAGCAACAAAAAGTAAATGCATCTCATATGGAGTCAAGTACTTTAATGAAACTTCAGGAGAATCAGGAATGAAAATAAAACAATTGGTCACAGAAATATGCAAATAGCACAGGACAGCAAAAGAAGAGGAATGCTGCCACCTCTTTGCTCTGCTGCTGTGGAAAAGTGCAAACCAGCTCTCTGAAAATCCACCAGCCAGATTATCATTTTTGCCTTAGCAACCTTGTCTGCCCGGCTTGGAAGCAGAGGGCTTAATCTTAGTGAGAATTTAAACTTTCATTACAGCCATCTGACTCTTATGAAATGAAGAAAACAGAACTGGAGGAGAGAAACTGAAAGAGATTTAAGTTCTTACATCCTCAGCAAAATGCACTAAGATGACAGCGTCAATGTGTGCTAAAATAGCTGGCGGGTAAAAAGAGGCAGAGGGGTTTTTGTGGCTGCTCGGGTCTTTTCAGGGAGAGCTGAGAAGAACAGAATGGTCTTCTGTGGCAAAGTGTTAGACCGGAAAGTGCTGACAATTTTTATGTCCTAAAATGTTCCCATGAATGCCAAACTGTATGTTTTCACGCATAATCCACTGACTGTGAAGTTTTTTTTACCACAAATTATCATCCTTACTTAAACCAGTAAGTGTCCGAGGCTGCATTGTTTCACATAGCTTTGATTTTGTTGTTGTGTGCTTAAATATTCATATTTATTACATATTTATCTGTAACTAGTAATTTTCTGCTGAAAGATGCCAGTATTGTGTACAGGAGAGTGGCTGGAATGTCCAGCCCCACATCTTTAAAAAGTAAACTCTGGTTCGAAGAATTATGGCAGCTCCAAAAAACGTACAAAAATGCTAAATGCATTTAAATTGCTGCGAATCAGTAGCAGACACTAAAATGCGGTTTAAATAAGACTGGATTTGTGAAGTAGAAAAGCCAATTTACAGGCCACAAGCTCCCACTCTGCTGGTTGTAAGCTGGCAGTAGCGCTAGCATAAACAGAGAGCTATCAGCAATGGAGAGGGGCGGGGGATCCTCTGCGCCAACAGTTCCAACCACAACACAGAGTTGAATTGCTAATAAGCTACTGCTGCTATGCTAGAAAACAGCACAGGTTTTGTACTTTTGGGTAAAAACACCATAATCATAATTTAAAGACAACTTAGACGCTTTAAAGAGGCCATTTCATACAAACTTCAGGACTTTGTAGTTATTTCTTAAGTATTAACCAGTAATATAAAACTGTTTATTTCTTAAAAACATCAGGAAACACTTATTAACAGGCCTTTCAATCTGTCTGCATTCAAATTCGGATGGTTCCGGTTCGTTCTGTCAGGCAGCTTCGGCTGCAGCTCGTTCATATTCATTATTCAAATTTGCTGGAACCAGATTGGCTCACAAACTAGCCTATGAGAGCAAAGAATACTGTTTCCTGCCCCACTGTTCATGGCAACGTCAGACAGTCTCTCTTCCTATTTGCTACGTCTTATGCTACAGCATTTAGCCAGCAGCATGCTAGGCGTGGTTTCAACTGCGAGAGCTGCCGAATTCTAACGAACAAAGGAGTTGTGAGGAAACAGATAAAAGCCATTCTGACTCGGGATTACTCGGGTGTTATCGCCACCTGCGTAGTTTGAGAGATTAAAACTGAGCTTTAAAAAAGCTCAAAAGATGAGCCTAGTAGGTCATGAAGGCCCTTCCATTAAAATGTTTTTTTCTGAGGTTTCTGTCAAATATTTTAGCTTCACAGGTGTTCTTACCTTCACAGTGGGTGTGAAAACAGGTCAACAACTTCTCCTTCAGTTTTTATCTTTCAAACTACGAGTTCGAACGGCTTGTATTTGATTCGTCACAACTACTTTGCTCATTCGCATTCATCAGCTCCTGCAGTTAAAACCACGTCTAGCATGATGCTGGCTAAAAGCTGTTAGCATAAACACGTATCAAACCGGAAGAGACTCGGTGCCCATGTGCAGCGTGGAAGGAAACAGGAAGCCGTGCTCTCCTAGGCTAATTTGTAAGCCAATCACAGTCCAGCAATTTAGCATAATAAATATTAATGAGTTGCATCCCCAAGCCAGACAAAACCAGCAGAATCTTAACTCAGACAGATTGAAAGGTCTGTAAATCAGTGTTTGGTAATGTTTTTTAGATATAAAATGTTTCATATTACAGGTTAATACTTTAGAAATAACTACAAAGTCATGAAATTTGTGTGAAATGGCCTCTTTAAATCTTCAGCAAGGGAGGCAAAGACATTTGGTTTAGCTTTTTATTCCTGTCTACAGGAGTTTCCCAAAACAGTGAGATTCTAATTGTTTATAACTGCTTTAAAAATCACGGAAACTTCTTTAAAAAATTTGAACAATAATTTATAGGAAAATTTAGAATGCAGATAAAAGCAGAAGAAATATAGAAGCACACATTTTGTATTGTAAATGGTAAATATCCTGTATTTGTATAGCGCTTTTCTAGTCATTCAAACTTCTCAAAGCGCTTTAACACTACAAGATTTACATTTACCCATTCACACAACCCGATATGTAGATCGCGGGGCTACATGGGGTTCGTTATCTTGCCCAAGGACACTTCGACATGTGGTGGTGGAAGCCGGTATAGATCCAACAACCTTCAAATTGGAGGACAACCGCTCTAACCACTAAGCCACAGCCACCCGTGATTGTGCTAATTGTGATTATCCAAGTACTCCAAAGTCATGCAGTGACAGCTGTACTAGGACAAAGTACAAGATTCACACTTTGGTTTTTCTTTTAATAGATTTGCAATCAATTTGGCCCAGTATGACATCCAGAAAAAAAAGCAAATTTCTCAAACTGGTTGTGTTTCTGTTGATGGAACTACAGCTCAGAGCTCCTTTTCTTTTTTCAATTCTGGTTTTTCTTTTCACTGTAAGTGGACTGTCCCGACTGAACAGTTCTGACACGTCCCAAACTGTGACTAAGCTCACTGCAGCCAACTTCACGGTGAGTCACTGTGGTGCCCAAGAGGTGAAGGTGAAAAAAAAAGTCCCTTTGTCAAAACACGTTTTTGCTCATCGCAAAAAAAGAGGGAAAAAAGTTGTTTTTTGTCTGTTAGATTGCAAAAAAATTCTACATTTATATGCTGCATACAATTTCTTCTAGGAAAACTAAACTTTACACCATTCACGTGACTATAGTGTCGAGGTAAAAGAAAAAAAGTTTTAGATATTGATTGATCAGAAGAAATATCAATTAGATCCTAAGCAAACATAAAGGTCATATTCGTTTATCTAATAAAAACTTCAGTTTTTCTCAAAAACATTCTAATAAAACACACAAACGCCCCCTGAAACCCTTCATTATCTCATATTTTTGCATCTTTTTTGATCCATAGCAAGGTCAACAGCAGAAACACGCGTCACTGCCAAATCAAATGCCACCTCTTTAACAAGCTTTAACAAACTGCACACCTCCGCGTCTCCTCTTTAACCCTATCAAAAGCTCTGCCTGAATACTGAATACATTTCCGCTCTCCTCTGCATGCATTAATACCGCCTCACAGTTATATTTTAGATTGTTTAATTATCCACAGCAAGCACACGAAAACAGTGCTTCTCTGAAATACCTGTCTTGTTATTTTGCAAACAAATCTAGATAGAAAAATGATGAGACAAAAGAATATTTCCAGTACAATGTAACTTTTGTTTAACAACCAATATTTCATTTTCATTCTTGTGCTTCGGTCCTGAGAAAACTTACTGATGTAGCATTTTAGAAGGCAAATGTTGACAATGTAGAATTTGGTCTACCTATAATTCATTCTAAAGAGAGAACAGTCAGTGTTCAACCTTCAGGAGAGAGAAGTCAGTGAGATACGTGTTCAAAAGGGAATCTGTGATGAAAGTGCTTCATTAAAACAAGTTCAGCCTATTTTACAAGTTGTAAAAATTCAAACTTCAATAGTTTAATAGGAGTTTAAAGAGGCCATTTCATACACATTTCAGGACTTTGTGGTTATTTCTTAAGTATTAACCAGTAATATGAAACATTTTATATCTAAAAAACTTCAGGAAACACTGATTAACAGACCTTTCAATCTGTTTGCATTAAAATTCGGGTGGTTCCGGATCCTTCCATCGGGCCTCAAGCAGAAGCTCGTTCATATTCATTGTTTGAATTTGCTGGACTCAGATTGGCTAACAAACTAGTCTATGAGAGCAAGGTATACTGTTTCCTGACCCGCTGTGCATGGCAACATTAGACGTCGTCTCTTCCTGTTTGTTACGTCTTGTGCTAACAGCTTTTAGCTAGCAGCATGCTAGGCGTGGTTTCAACTGCGGGAGCTGCTGAATACTAATGAATGAAGGAGTTGTGACGAAACAGATATGGACTCGGGAGAACTCGGGTTTTATCGCCACCTGCGTAGTTTGAGAGATTAAAACTGAAAGAGAAGTTGTTGTTTTCACACCCACTATGAAGGTAAGAACACCTGTGGAGCTAAAATATTCAACAGAAACCTCAGAAAAACCGTTTTTAATGGAAGGGCCTCTTTAAGCAAAACAATTGTAGATTTTTTTCTATGTTGTATCCCTTTGCAGCCAACAGTTACATGAATCTCCCAGTTCAATTTGTAACTCTGATTTGACCTTGTAGCAACACACACATTCTATATTGTAGAAAATGATGTAGCAATGTAACAAATTCTCAGATGATTTAATCTAAAAACCTACACTAACAATAACAACTGAACTCAGTGGCAGCAAAGGCAGCTTCTCTCAGCAGAACAGGGTGTCCAAAATATTCAGGAACAGTTTGAGCATCAAGACAAAAAGGTGAGGACTCTGCCTCCAAACTCCCCAAATCCCAATCCTATTAAACAGCGCAGGAATGGCTCGATTCATGGAAGCCCAAAGCCAAAAGCCATAGAATACAAAGTAGCTGCTGCCAAATGTCCCATCGCTACACACCACAGGACACACACTGGACTTAAATATTCGTAATCCAACATTCAAATGACTTTGGCATCACAAAAAAAACCTACAAAATATCCCTTAAGCTAGTTTCTGTAATAAATACAGATGTTTTAAGGGTACATTTAGATTTTTGGATACAGATTGAGAATGCATGTTAAAAGACCAGGAGGACAGGATTGGGGAACTTCAATCTTTGCAGCATAATGGTTTTTTTTTTGGCAAAACAAAGAAACATACAAACAAATCCATGAAAAAATACAACAATAAAAAGTGAAACATACCCCGTACACCAGCTCCCCGACCATCCCATTCCAAATCTTGGTCTCTGGGTCCCTGGCGCCATACTTCCCATCTGGGACAATGGAGATCTTATACTTGATACCGATGTGTTTGGCGATCTCAGAGGCCAGGTCCACACAGTAACCCTCATACTGGTCATTTCCGTCGTACATCTCCCAGTTCTTCTTTAGCATCACATAGGGACCTTCCTGCACAAGACCACAACCGGAGAACCAAACCATCAGACACACAGACAGGAGGGTCTGAACTGACACACCGGCAGTCAACAGAAACTCATATTCAGGTGAGACAAATACAGATTTTGCTGATGGTAACGTGCTACTCTACTGACTAAAAATGTGAAATATGATGCAAAAAAAAAATGTTGTTTTTTTTCTAGTCAATGAGGGTTAAAGTATCACTGCATTAGTGCTCATCGATAATATTTGAATTCTCACTGGTTTTGCCATGGTAATTTAGTTCAACAAAGCATGTATATTAAGAAAAATAAATCTCTCAAACACCAACCCTAAAAATTTAGGTTAATAATCTGCTATATTTAAAACATCCTTGATGTTGTTAGATAATTTAGGGAGATCATTAGTGTGTTAGTCTCATAAATATCAACATTGAAACTGATATTTTTTTAGATCTAAATAAAACAAAACCCACTTTTAATCAAACAATTTACACAACAAAAGACATTCTTATGAAATAAAATAAAAGACAAATATCTATCAGAGATTCTGACTGATTGAAACATTTTAAATGTTCCAATCAACAGCAGCATTCAGCCATCAGCATTTTTCAGCTACAGTAAGAAACAGCTGCATTTATGTAACACTTTAATTCAAATCACTTCACAATCGTTCCCTAATGACCCATTCATAAACACACTCAGTTACTGTGCAAGGTGCTTGTCTGACAACTGGGAACAATTTGGGGTTCAGAGTCTCATTCAAGGACACTTTAACATGTGGAGAGGAGGAGCTGTGGGTCAAACCAACATCCATGTAATTAGTGAGTGTCTCAGTCTACTTACTGAGGCAGGAGGGATCATGCTGGGGTTGAATTAGTGCTGCAAACCAAGGGTGACTGTCAAGGTCACTGCTAGTAAACATCCACCATTATTTTATTCAAAATTAAGTTTCCCAGTCTAGTTTTAATTGTTATCAAGGGTTTTAGTTTAGAACATTAAGTTTCTTATCATTGGTTCCTTGTTGGTTTTGACAAACAAACCTCACATAAAGCATCACTGCAATCACAATGCAATTGGAATTCAAAAAGTTACCTGGGAATTAGAGGAACATGTTTTTCACCATAAATTCTATGTACTCAGGCAAGTGAATTTGACTCATTCTTTTCTAACAAATTGAGAAAATGTCTATCGCAGTAGTGGAAGTGCTCACCTGCGAGCTACAGAATAAAATCTCCTGAGGTGGAAACTTGGCTGTTAGTACTGTTCCTTTATTGCCTCCCACGCGGGTTTTCTCCAGTGATTCTAACGTGTCCCTAAATGTTTATGTGAGTGTGAAAGTGGCTTTATCTCTATGTGGCCCTGTGAAGGACTGGTGATCTGTACAGAGTGTAATCTGGTCCTTGCTCTATGACTGCTTCAAACAGGAACTGGGACCAGCCCCCCCCCACCCTGTGATCCTGCTCAGGAAACAACTCATACGCCCATAGTTGACGTTTGTCCATGCACTCGAATACGACCCCATGGAGCGTTTTCTATGGTTTTACCACCCTCAGCGCCCCCTTTCGGTAAAATGGGAACAGATACTTTTACAGAACAACAGAAAACTTGCTTTCCGCCCTTAATGACCTAACAAAGGGTTAGGGTTAGGTCGAGCTGGGTTGCGGCTTGATTCTTTTCTTCCGGCCCGTTGTTCCACCNAGCATCCCTAGCAACAACCTAGTAACCACTCAAACCTGAGAAAATGTACGTTGAAACGACAAAACTATGTACCGTTTCCATAAACCAAACAAATATTATGAAAATAAAGTTTATATTTCTCGCTAGAAATGTTATCAAAACAAGTCTAAAGCCACTGTCTATTTTGAAATAGAACAATTTCTGCCAAAAATTGAGGGGAAGGCCACCATGTTTCTCTCATTTTGCCAGCTAGAAACTGCAGTCAGCATAACCACCGCCAGAGGTCGCTTTAAATACGTCACCCTTGGTCGTAATTTGATGACTGGACATACGACCGTTTTGCTTTGGAGGACAGTCTGTGGATTTACAGTTTGATCCCTCATCTGAAGGTGAAGGAGACAAAGGTTTGACCAAAAACTTTTGTGTTCTCATTTATGGCTCTAAAAATGAACAATTTCAGACTTTTTGGGCAAAAGTATCGCCAGAAGTTAAATATGACATTTTTTTTCACTAAAATACATTTAAATGTTTTTATCAGTTCAACTTTGGAGCTGACAAAATGCATTTGAAGTATCCTAATACAATTTGGAGAAAAATACCAACAGCTGTTATCTTTTCAACACATTTTACATTACAGTATATAATAAAAGCCACAACTAATAAAAATTTGGTATCCTGTGCAGCAAGAGTAAAAATTTATTTATTTATCTTTTTTTTTTTTTTTTTTGCAAAAATAAAAACAACCTGGTTTAATTTTGATGATCAGGTTATATTTCACAGGAGACACACGTTTTGTTGCTCTGGACATATTTATTTACAAGAAGACCAGAAGAAAATGTCTCTTAATTGTAAAACGTTCCTGCAGTGGAATCAAAACTTAAACTGTAGTTAAGCTTTAAATTTGACGGCTTTATACTGACACCATGGGAGTTTGATGGAGTTTGCAGGGTGTGAAGATAATTCAATGCTGCAGAACACAAATGGCTCAGTGAGTTACATACTGACAGATCCATGCAGTACATCCTGTACATAGCTTGAAACAGAATCAGAGGCTAGGAAGGTAAATTAAAGTATTAAATGTGAGACATAGAAACTCAGGGTGAAGGAAAGCATGGCTAAGCAGAAAAGGATGCAGATATAAAGCAGAAATGACAAATGAGCTGCAGTCAGAGAGGATGACTTATTACCAAAAACAAGCTTGACTTGACTCGACCACTAAAAGTAATCAGGGGTGGCTGCATCTCCCCACACTGTGACCAGCTCTACATCATTAGATTTGCTGCTCCTCAGAAAGCATCTAAATGTAAGCCTTGCATGGCTTTCGGTGCTCGTGTTCCCAAACAAATTACTTTTGTCATGGAAGGCAGCATGTTGCATACTGAAAACGGGACCAATTTATTCTAGAGATGTGTTTGCTTGACATTGCCCCAAGCGGAAGAAAGGTAAACCAAAGACTTCTCAGTGTTGAGAGGAGGAAAACGCTTGGCTGAGCCTGCAGCAAAACTCAATGTTACTGTACAAAATTAGGATGGAACTATGTACTGGTGTCACATCAAAACACCGAAGTTGTGTTCACAAGTACATGTTTCACTGATTTTATAAGAGCAAAAGAAGTAAAAGATGATTAAAAACAGAATAAAATACAGAAATCACCTCTTTTAGTTTTACATACACTCTCAGAAGCAGAGGTACGAGACAAGGACATTTTTGTACCTATAGGTAAATTGTTTTAAAATGTTCCCTTAAAAGTACAATATTGGTCTTTAAAAGGCCAGAAATGCCCCTTTGAGTGTTCAAATTGATATAAAGTACAAATTTNAAAAAAAATTCCTCTCACGCAGCACCCACTGGGTGGCGCTGTTTGAGATTGAAAAAAAAGCCTTAGCGGGGGACAATAAACGAGACACGTCGAGAACTTTTGTAGGGATGTGAAGTGCGATCAGTGTGTGTATGCATGCAGAGAAGAGTCAAGGACACCATCTCTGGGCCAGAACCGATTGTTATGTCTGTCCTCAGTCTGTTGGCGTCCAGTGGACAGGGGAAGGGAGGGGCTGTGGTCCTCCGTACTCGCTGCTCCAGGAGACTTCAGTGCATTGGCCTTGAGGCCAGCCGAAACAAAGATAAGAGTGATTAGATCGAAGCCGAAGAATTTCAGCAGCTCCTGTTGTCCATATGGTACACTTTTGTGGAGAATCCCAAACAGCCAAATAAAACCAAATTACATGAAACAGCCAATCAATCACTCCTCCACATAGAACCGAACCTGCAGCTTCTCCAAGATGACACCCATTCTTCCAGTGAGATCCAACACATCAGTCTGTGATCCAGACCCCCGAGCTTTCTAGTCCGAGTGCTGCCAGATAAGGTTACATACTTTCTTTATTTTCCAAATTTGTCAATACGTCAGGTGACTGCCAGCTCCAATCAGCAGGTTCCCACGTCAGTAATCCAAATAAATACGTCCTCCACCGACACAGCGAGGGTCGAGTCCGAGCATGGTGGCTCCCCCTTCTCAAGCCTCAATTGTAGTAAAAAAAAGTTTTCCAATGTGTAAGTGACCACGATACCAGATCCATATAAATTTCCAGTTTGTAGAAGCCAGTACAGAAGGCACAGAGACATGCAGACACGAGACAGAAGCAGGAAAGGGGGGGAGGGTTGAAGAAGATAAGGGAGAAGCTGCGAAATGCGACTGTCCTCGACAAGAGCAAGACAAGAATGTTTCACTGATTTTATAAGAGCAAAAGAAGTAAAAGATGATTAAAAACAGAATAAAATACAGAAATCACCTCTTTTAGTTTTACATACACTCTCAGAAGCAGAGGTACGAGACAAGGACATTTTTGTACCTATAGGTAAATTGTTTTAAAATGTTCCCTTAAAAGTACAATATTGGTCTTTAAAAGGCCAGAAATGCCCCTTTGAGTGTTCAAATTGATATAAAGTACAAATTTGTACTAGTTCAACTGCACCTGCAACCCTGGTCAAGGCTGGTTAATCTCCATTTTATTAAGTTTCTTCCATCATTTTCAATATTATGTTTCAGAATGTTGGTTTTAGACTTCAAAATGTGGCATAATCTTACTGTTTTAGTGGAACAACTTCATAAGGTACAAAAATGGACCTGGACTACAGGGAACACCCCCAGCGACAAGAATTTGTACCCTTCTTCCCTTTTAAGGGAACGTTTTAAAACAATTTGCCTATAGGTACAAAAACATTCTTGTCTCGTACCTCTATTTCTGAGAGTGTATAGGTGCAACAATGATCTGGGTCCTTACCAGGGTCAAAACATGTGTACAATAACACATCAGATTCCATTCTGTTATTTTAATTAAACAAAATAGAAAATTTGTTTGTGAATTATTAAATACACCCTCTTTCAACTGGTCACATTTTAGTCATGTTGAGGTTTGAAGTTTTTCAGCTATTCTGTTGTTGATTTGCTGCTGTTTGGGATCCTAGTCCTATTTTACAACTCAATAACTACCTCTACCGACATGTTGACAGCAGGGGCATGTCTAGAAAATATTTTTTTCGGGGTCAAGGTAGGGGTTTGGAAAGGGTGGCACATGTAAATGGCCTTAAAAAAATAAAGTTTTTACAAAACTATAAACTGTTGATCATAAATTAAGAGCTACCATAAATTAAATAGATATCAGAATCTGTAGTTACACTCAGATGTTTGAGCTTCACTCTGAAAATGTCATCTTACATATGATGTTTGATTGAATTTGATGGTCTTAGCTTGGGGGTGGCACCAGGGTGGCCCATGCCCCCCTCCAAGCCACTCCTCTGGACACACCCCTTTTCACCAAACATGGCAATGTTTATTATAACAGTCTCAAAATTTTGGGGAAAAGGCCTCACAACCATTTCCAATAGATCTGTCTCTGAAGACATTGTATATTCATGCACAGCACAATGTTAACACACACCTGTATGCTCCAGAACAGAAAACTGCCAAAACTCTTGTTGGTCACGTCTGCTAATCACTAAGTAATCAATTGCATTTGTAAAACCCTAAACCTGAAAGTGAGTGGACGTTTTCCTTTTAGCAGGACATTATTTTATTAATATAGGGATGGTTGTTTAGGTCTTGGGTGTTTTTACACACATTGGATTAATAATGGAAACATTTTCCTCTTAAATGAGCATTTTAGCAACATATTGAGCTGAAGTGTTTTACAGAATGTGAAGATGGCTGTAGCATTGGACCGTTTCTCTAAACTACAGCTGTGACTGTGTCACAGTAGAGTAGCACCACGTAACTTCTTCCACCACCATCATCACTTTAACTCTGGACACTTATTTTAGTAAGAATTTTAGTAAACCCTCAACTATACCATGTCCAGCTGCCTCTTGCTGCAGCTGAGAGGCTTCTGGGACATTTGTGATTCTTCTAGATGCCCTGCAGCAGCTCCAGAGGCAAAGCAGAAGCAACTTTCAGTTCTTTCAAAAATATCTAACTAATATAATTCTGACAGGTGACAGTGGCATCAGACCGGCTGTCAGTCAGCAGGAGGATGAGCGATTGGTCATGAATGTTCATTTTGGAAGACATAGGCAGGGTGTGAAGTTTCAAAGTAGCAGCCATGATTAAAGCTGATCACATCTGAAACGCTAACAAACGAAGCTTCAGTGTTTCCTTCATCAGCTTCTTTATCTTTAGAAAAACTTGAGATTATTCATTCTTACAAATCTGTAATACTTTTAATATAAAGCTTGTACTATTTTACTAATAAAGAATCATGTAAATGTGCAAGGTAAGAATTGTAAGCAGGTGTGGAAATTAACTTCAAAAAGAATTTTTCCAGCCCTAGATTTAAATCACTTTTCACCACTTTTAGGAAAATTCACCATCACTATTGTTACGCAGATTCACTGAGCTGCAGCCTCAAAATAAGAGGCTAACATTAAACAGGCCAGTGTGTAGTATGACAAGTATGACAAGGTAAAAATCAGCAATTCAATTAATCATTGTTTTTACAAATACATAATTCCAAACCTTATCTCATTGAACTTATAATGTTATGACGGTGTTGGTTTAAAGAGCATCACAAAGGTCATTTGACTGAGAAATATTCGCTAGGTCTACGTTTGCCTACACATTGATTTAAAACATTTTTTTGCTTTGATCACTATTTCATTTTCCCTGTTTTGTAAAACTCAAATTGTTCTCACACGTCTTCAGTAGTTTATAAAAATATAAAGCTGATGGAAGTTTACTTCTAGAGGTTACAGTCACAGACTAATGGTGTGTTCACACCGGCCGCTTTGTCAACGTCAAGCAACGTTCATAACGTTTCAAGTTTGACGCTTGAAAGTTGAAGCTTGTAACGCCTGCCAGTAGAGCGCGTAGGCGGGGCTTCCTTTGTTATCGGATGTTCTGAGCTATGGCGGATCATATAGAGAGAGTGGTTTGGCTTTATTTACTCCGTTTGTGGATACACCCCATTCTTCAGATGCGTTCTGAGTTTGAGGAGTTAAACAATTTGCTCCAGGAGCTACATATGGATGAGGTTTGCTTCCAGCGCTACTTCCGTCTGTCCCGCGCCCTGTTTGAAGACTTCCTGCTTCATTCAGGTACGTCACTACGATGAGACGCTCTGATTGGTTGACTTGTCGCTTCAAGAGCGTTAAGAGCATCAAAAGATCAGCTAGCTTCAAGCTTCAACGCCTGAAACGCTTGAAAAGCTTTGAAAGTTGATGCTGCTAACGCTCACAAAGCGATGCAGAGACTCTGACGCTGGTCTGACGGACTCCACCATAGACTTTACATGTAAACTTGACGCTTCTGACGTTGACGGTTGGGCCGGTGTGAACGCACCATATCGAAGTGAAATCAGGTGGAGATTTATAGGCGCCAGTCGGGTGATTAGTTGCAATTTTTGACCAGCCTGACAACAAAAGAACCTGCGTTTGTCTCTAAGGAGCTTCTTATTTCCATCCCTGTATAAGCAGACTGTTCTTTTGTCCTATCTGCTTTCAAATTACACAAATGCATTCCTATTTTGCAATGTAAATGTTTTTATTACAGCCTAAGTAGTATAATGTGGCAAAAACAGATTAGTCAAATGTTTTTTTAAAAAGTTTTTGTCAAATAATTTTAAAGAAAAGAGCTTGGGAAAACAGGTAGGTATTTTTCTCATGATTTATCAGGACCTTAGGGTTCAGCTACGGAGCCTTGGGGTCCTTGTTACTTTAATGCTCCGAATTTCTAAGACAATCAGATGTCAGCATGAGCTGAAGGTTCCACTTGATAAATATAGTGATATTTCATTCATTGCACAGCTAACCTTTTAAAAAAGAAAAAAAAAAGAAATAGTTAAACGCATTTGTTTAATTTACCTTGAAGTCTTTGTGTTCTACATAAGGAAACTACTCTATTACATTATTGTTTATTCTTTTTTCAAACCCACCAGATGAAACTAAACCATTTATTTTTTGTTTACATATTTAAATATGGATAAACCATGATTTAAAGTAAATAAAATGCATTGTGTGTTTGTAGTCTGAAGCCCATTTAATTCTAAGTTGAACCTTTGCAGGGTTCATCTGCACTGGATCTGAGTTATGCTGGTCAGCAGTCTGCATCCTGGAACATAATCTGATGTGACATGAATTAGAACAAAATGAACCACATCACTGACAAGAAGCTGAAGACCCAGCAGAATCACAGTATTTGCCTTTTTACAATGCATAAAACCAAAGTGCCAAGCAGTAGACGTGTATCAGTGCAGACCTTTGGAAAACTGCATCTCAAAAAACAAAACATTATAAATACTATATATTTATTTTAGTCCATTTTTTGTGCTTATATAACAGCTTATATGTATGAAATCTTATTGCACACTCACGAAATGACATATAAAGGCTGGTTATTCATTAAAACAGTCAACCTAACAAATTATCTGCTACCTGCTATCAATGATCACTAATAATACAAATAAAAAGGAAAATAATCCACCAGGTTTTATACAAATTTAGAATAAGATTTATCCATCAAACAAGCTGAATTTCAACAAAAAACACAATTACAATTTTCAATTGCCCAAAGGCCGAAAAATATGAAAAATATAACTTATAACACACTTTTTATAAATCTCAACAATTTTAATTATGACACCTTCAATTACAAGGTAACATTTGCCAAAGACTTAAATGCACATCAGAAGGAAAACAGCTCTAATCCATATGATTTATGACAGCAGGGGAATGACAGCACAGACAGAGGAGGTGTGTGTGTGTGTGTGTGTGTGTGTGTGTGTGTGTGTGTGTGTGTGTGTGTGTGTGTGTGTGGGTTTGTATTTCTGACCTCCTGGGGACCCGTTTCCTGACTTTTACTATCTTTCTGGGGTCCGAGGGTTCTTGTGGGGACCGAAGCCTGGTCCCCATGGGGGGACTCCCCTTTTTAGGGTTAGGGGTTAGGTTTATAGGTATGGTGTGAATAGAGTTTTAGTTAGTCTTAGGGTTAGTTATAGATCAGTAATGGTTAAGGTTAGTAAAAGGGTTTGGGTTAGGTATAAATCTAGTTACTAAAATCAATGGAAGTCAATGGACGGTCCCCATAAGGATACCAAAACACACTTGTGTGTGTGTGTGTGTGTGTGTGTGTGTGTGTGTGTGTGTGTGTGTGTGTGTGTGTGTGTGTGTCAGAGATAAAGGATGCAGTCAGTGTTTCTGGCACAGGAACACAGCAATGTTTCACAGGTCTTCACAGGAAAGGCCAGCATGGCTGACAGGCTGGTCAATAATCACAACCACACTGCTTCACTCACTGTCTAATGAGACCAATTAAACGTGCCATCAAACCACACACACACGTACAGCTCAGGGCCCACTTGATGATACAAATCCATACGTACACCCACATATGTCCTCACACTGTTTGCTCATCATAAAATCTGCCTGTTTGGGTTTGTTTTTGAGTGTTTGTGTAATATTTTGTGCAAACAATCTGCTGCTCATTCTGTTTGGTCCGGAGCAGTAACACGCATCAGACGACTTGAGAACACAACATTTTTGTTTAAAGTTAAAACATTTTTATGAGGCGACTCATTTCTGGATCTTGAAAATCAGCTGTCACTTTAACCAATAATCTATTTTTTTATTTCAATAAAATAGATCAGATTTAAACACCAACATGTTTGTTTAAATATCCACTGTCTTTTTTTAAATACACTTCAAGGGCGGTCGACGTGTAGCTGCAGGGAAATGTCACAGTCTTTAAGGTTTCAACCTGGTGTTTTAATTAATCGCAACACTAATGTACTTAAAACAAAGTTCTTAACATAGTGTGTAAATTTAAACTTTTCTGATAAAATCACAACACAAAAATGTTTGAATTGTATTTTTACAATCAAAATGTACAACATTTGAGTTTGTTCTTGAGCAACTTCTTCACCCTTTTCAATCTTTCCATTTTTTTAACCAACTTTAACACAGCTGGTTAGGAAGTGAAGAACTTTGCTGCCAGATGGTCCTGCACTTTAAAACGGCACTATTTATATTACAACTTATCTTCTCACATTGGGCCAAAACATTTTTTATTTATTTGGTTTGCGCATTTCACTTGTGCACAATGGATTCAGGGGCGTGTCCAGGGGGTGGCCCAGGGGGGCACGAGCCACCCTTCTAATTAGTCTGGCCACCCCTGAAGAAAAGGTCACTGACACGCATGGAAATACTTCTTTCAGTCACGATAATCTGTCGCGCTGGTTGTTTTTGTCGGACGTAGCAACAGTAACTAAGGGGGGCGGGACTCAGCGAAAGGTCAATTGTGTCATTGACATTGTGATTTTGCTAATCTTTATTTCATTTTGGTTCATGTTAGCAACCTAAATTATAATAAAGGGCTATAATTTTGTAAAAACTAGATTTTTTTTTGGGTTATGGGCTACTCTCAGACTGCAGGTCTCAATGCTCAATTCAGATTTTTTTGTGCGATCAATCTTTTAGCTAGGTCGTTCCTATTGCCAGTGAAATGTGACCTGAATGTGACTTGCTGTCTGAACGGAATGCATCTTGAATGTGTCACGCATGTGCAGTAGAGGGAACAGTGACGGCACGCACACATTTAGCTCGGAGACTTTTTATTTTTATTTGATATTGAAGCCAGATTTGTTTAAACTCACGCTCTGCCATTTCTTTGGAAATTTTTTCAAAAACCGCGTGGTTCCGATATAACCCCTCGAGTTTGGCCTGAAAAAATTAAATAACTCAGACACTTCGGTTTCTCGCATTGACTGTTCTCCGCATTGTTTTTTTCTTCTTGCTCCCGCCTCCTCGATGCAAAATAATGACGTAGGCTATGTCACGTATTATTGACGTACAGGTCAGATGAAAGCAACCTGGCGGTTCAGACTGAAGTCACATGCCGAAAGATGGGATATGTATCGGATTTAGGACCACATGCTGAAGTGGCCTGGGTCGCATTTGAAAAAATCTGATCTGTGTCGTTCAGACTGTCATAAAAAAAATCCAATACAGGTGCAAAAAATTCAGATTTGGGTCATTTCAACCTGCAGTCTGAACATAGTCAAAGACTTTCATGTCCCTAGATGGATTCACTCATCTCTTTTAGTATCATAAATGTTAGTAATGTGTTTAATTTTTATAAAAGTACAAATTTAACTGCAAGCAAGGAATATAAACTATAAAATAACTTTCTTGTTAGTTGTCATTTACAGATTTAGAAGTCTGTTTATCATTTTGAAGCTTCTGACAACTACATCAATTTATCTAAAAAAAAACTAAATTTAACAAAAGAAATGTAGCAAAGACAAGTCTCACAATTTACAAATGTTTTAAAATGTAATAAAAAGACCAAAATATCTTACTGTAAGTCTAGTCAAACTGTTTTGTATCAATTTTTCAAATATGCACTATATGGCACTATAGGAATGTTTTTCTGCACATTGAACAGTTCTTAAAATCTTTTAGGATATACAGGCAGCTAGGATGCAACAACAGGATGTTTGATTAGGTGTCTGCTTTCATGAACATGCTGATCCAGCATTAAAAACAGGAATAAAAAGAAGCTGTCATACAGTAACTATAAAATGGTGTTCCATTGAAATGTGATGGATATGAACTGGGATGATAATGAGACCATAAGTCTTTCTAAGCTGTTTTAAAGCTTAGAGGAAGCCCTCTGAGTGTGTAATATACTGTATGTTAGAGCAGGTAGTCAAAAAATGACAGATTTAGAGCAAACAGTAATTCTACGACTTCATAGTCCGAGATGCAATGCATCAACCTTTGCAGAAAAAAAGCACTTTTAAATCTAAATGAGAAGCCACAAACACTAACACACACATACACACACAGGTGTACAGTAAAAATGGGAGCTTGTTTAGAAAAAGACACTGTGCTGTTAGAAGTTGGAGACCCATTTCAGCCTCAAAAGATGTCCATCAATGAGCGCCATCCTTCAAAAAAAAAAAAGAACAACAAAAAATGTATTTTCCCTTCATATGCCTTTCATTTTCCTCCCGAGGGGCCCCATTACTGTTCAGAGTGGCTCCATTTCTCGTTCAGATTTCTGAACAGGGGGTCCATTAACATAGCTGCTGTGTCTCTCCTCTCGCTCAGAGTCTTTGGGGCCTCATTGTGGCTCAGTCCGTTGTGTCCATCACTCTGCCATTAAGGCCTTTCATATCCTGCTTGCGTCCAACTGGGGATCAGTTTCTTAAAATGGGGTTCCTCATCAGGGGCTGAAAAGAGGGAGGATTGTGCTGAGCTGTGACTCTCCATTTCCCACCTCCTTTCTTCCTCCACTCTGCTGCTACATGTACGCTCAACATCAGGCACCTCAGAGTCACTTTTACAGCCAAACACTCACATGCCATGCAAAGGCCATTTAGTGTGCAAAATATAAACATATTCTGTTGTTATTTTAAGCATTTTCTCTCTGGCGTGTGCAAAAGAGTGTAAAACACTTGGTGGCTGGATGTAGAGTTGTATGATTTGAGATGTTTTTGCATAAAGGATAAACAAAAAAGTTGGGTACAATAAATAACTCATAAAAAGTAAATAATGCATGTAATTAAGCTCAATGTCGACTTGACTTGAAACCTTTTACAAACCAATAAGAATTAAAAATGCAGTAAATAATAACAAAAAAAGTAACTGTTTCTTGCCAGATTTTTAGTCTGCTTCAGTCAGCTGTTTCAGGAAGTCTGATTATTAAATAAATAAGTTATTTATTTAATTTTTAAATTATAAAAATCTATTTTTGTCAGTATTTCCCACAATAAATCATTAAAATTTTTTACAATTACATTTTTTTAATCAAGAAAAAAAATTAGTTAGAAATATATGAAAAAGAACTTTTTAAAATTGTGCAAAATTGTTTTCTGACAAAAGGGTAGTAGGAGGAACTGTCATGCTACAGTTGAACACAACAACTCTATTTGTTGACAGAAGGTTTTTAATTTAAAGTTTTAACGTTGCAGATCCAATAATCAACGTGCAGCTTTAAAATCTAAGTTTTTTGTTTATCTCAATGTCATTTACAGATTAATTAAATTATACCATTTCCTGGCATTAGAAACATCAAAAATATTGCTGCATGCTTGAGTGTGCGTGTGCTAGCAAGCGCATGCTGGTCTCTTACCATGATGGTAGTAACAATAACAGTGCGGTTCTCGATGCCAATTGTGTCATTTGGAAGCAGCGGGGAGTCCTGGATCAGCACCAGTTTGTCTGCATCGTTCCAATAGCCGATCTGCAGGGAAAACAAAACATGAGACTCTGCTCCAAAGTGTCCGTGCGCTAATATTGTAATTAGCTACAAGCACAACTCTGTTCTGAAGGATCATTTTTATTGAGACGATCCCATAAGAGTTTAATGGAGGTGTTTTGGTTGATAGCACAGAGGAAGACCTTGTCCTTGAGGCATCTGAGAGTTTTCAGAATGCAAACATAATTTAGCAAAGACTTTATAAAAATGTTAGCATAAAGCCTGGTTTATTAGTGAAATGGTCTGATGCGTTAATAGCTTAATGTGATTATGATCAGCAACAAATCTTCAGAATGTTTCATATAACTCATTACATAACTGTCAGCTGCCATCTGACAGCTTCAGGAAGGCCCAGGTTTGTGTTCTGTTGGTCCAGTACACGGATCGACAATTAATCTCCTGCAATGTCATTAATTAAAGACCAGAGAACACATAATGTGCATCATATTGGATTAAGATCCACAATTGTTTGAATGGATAGGTGTGTTTATTGCCAGGTAATTCATGTCAGAATGGAAAATAAAACTGGAAAACGTTCCCTTAGTTAACTGATTCTCATTAACAACCATCAAATAATGAACAGACCAGATCTGGTTATACAGTTTAGAATTATGTTGAGATTGCTTATTGATTGTATGAAATGAGAGAAACAAAGTAGAAATTAGATCATTAGGCAAATAAATAATATCAAATTCAAATTTTTTTTTTCACAATCTTAAGTTTTTTTAGTCTGAGGAAGCACAGAATGAAGAAAATAAAGACTGATTCAGATTCTGATCTCAAGTTTTAGGGAAACTGGATTCTTTTCATCTCTTCAAAGACTTATTGAGAACTTTTTGTTAATGGATTGTTTTCATTAAAGGAAGACATTTCTGTCTGAACTAGGGCTGGGTGGTATAGCAGTTTGTACAAAAAACGGGTGTTTATTTTGGTTATGATATGAATGTTTCACATACCTTTATACCGGTGAACAGCTAAGACAGTGTCCGGAACGTTGGCTGTGGAAACGTGTTTCTACAAGGACTGATTTCAGTGCTACACGCTAAGACCACATGTCAAAAATAAAGTTTTGAATGAAGAATTGCTGCTGGCGGGGGCTGTAACAGCGATGCACAGATTACTGATCCAGAAAAAAATATTCCAAAAAGAGGAGCCATGTCTGTAGGATGGAATTTCTTAGATTTAAAAAGGTCGGACTTGGACAAAACAACTATCATTTGTGGTAATACTAGCAACTTAACTGAATTACTGCCCCCTATTGGCGATCATATTTTGAAGAGGCTGTACACAACAAAAACATGGCACTGTGCATATGACAGTAAAATGTATTTAAAGCCAATCTAATGCAGTAATTCTTCACTTATTAGAAGATAATATATGGAATATTGGTCGTATACAAATTACCCTCAAATACGGTAAAACCGATATACGTAATTTAGACCTAATTTAAACCTAAGCTGTATTTTTTCCCGTGGTTATTTTTGAAGCATTGATTTAAAGTTTTTAACTAATTCTGCTTTCTGTCTTGTCATGCAGTTAGATGTAACTTTCAGATTTATTATTATTTATTTGTTGTTGTTGTTTAACATTGAGATGATGTTCATTTGGGGTCAAATTAACTGGCTGAAACTGACATTCAGGTTGTGCTGTAGTCACAATATTAGCATCACAAGCAAGTCAGATGGATGTACATATCTTGGGTTGAGCAAAGGCTGATTTAATAGTAAAAAGCCAATATCTGTGAATCAATATTGTGTCAGCCTGACATACTGATCGTACAGAATACACAGGGTTTGACAGCAGCCGCAAACAGCTATAAGTCAGTCAGAGGTTGTGAGGATGAGGAACGCTGGCACCTCCTGGGTGCTGGGTCATCAGGATGATTGAGGGACATAGAAAATGTGGGGAAGAGGCTTTGACCCTGCACAAACACGCACAGATTTCATCCTGACAGGACCCTCACTGTGGTGGAGCAGGACAGGTCAAAGCAGCTTTTGATTGATGGGAGATCCTCTCCTTTTCAGTCCACCTTGATTGCTTTCTGTTTCACTTCATCCTCCCCTCATCACTCTCTCAAGCACTCTCCTGCTCCCTCTTTTTTCTTCAATTTCTTCAACACACATCCATCTTCTCATAAAGGCAAAGATGCCAGCAGAGGCTGAAGTTTTTTTTTTTTTTTTTTTTTTACAGCCCACTTATGATAATAGAAAATGGCACATCATATTTTATATCATATCAGCCCAGAAATACTTCATCTGACAGCAGCCTGAACAGATCTCTAATCTTATAAAAAGGGCATGCAGTGAAGGAGTGGAAGTTACAAAATAAATGCAAACCTATGTTATAGAAAAAGGGTGAAATTACAATTTATCAAATCTGTATGTGACAAAACATCTTGTAGCAATTTATGGTCAACATAACGCAAAAGAAACAATAACAAATAGTAGTTATTACGTAGAGATATAATCAGCTGAGCAGTTGCATTTAGAATTTTAGACCAAACTAGACAATATTTGACTGATTTGGGGGATTTAAAATGTTCTTATATTAAAAGTAGATGGCGTTGTGTTGGGGCTAGTGACAAAATACTTTTTTTTGAGTGAGTATTTAAACATACTCACGAAAAGTTAGAGATATTCGACTTTTGGGTGAAATTTCAATATGAGGCTAAAATGTATTATAACCTTTACAGGGGTATAGACCAGGGAGCATTTATGCTGAACTCCAGCATAAGGATGAGTGAGGGACCAGAGGGCCTCTGTGCTGCTCTCTGATGATAGTCGATTTGCATTGAACAGAAATGACAGGTGACGAAAAGGTCGGAGATGTCAAGGAGAGCATTATGCGTCAGTCACCAGACGAGCATTTGGTGGTGTTACAGTGTCACGTGTGTCTACACTTTGTGACGAGTACAGTGAGAAGCTCAAACTACCTGAATAACATCATTATCCCATTGAGACCCTGCATGAACAACACAGGCCTCATTTCATCTTCATGGACGACAATCTCGTTATCGTTAAGGATCAGCTGCTGGAGACTGAGGTACCTCAAATGGAGTGACCTGGACTTACTAGAGACTTGAATCCCATAGAAAACCTTTAGTATCAGCTGAGTTGCTGTGCTCGTAACTCTGAAGACCAGAACCTCAATGACCTGACGACCACCATTCAACAAGAATCAGATGTCAGGCCTCAGCAGACAATAAGTCGATTTGTGAGCAGCGTAAGACATTGTCATCAAGTTGTAACTGATGCTCAAAGTCACATGACACGTTATTGTAACTGACAGTTTTTGTTGTGGTTTAATCACCAATGTTACTGGCTTTTGTTTCAATACATAGAGATGAATAAATCACCACTACATGCTTCTACTTAAATACCATACTTTCATGAAGTAATATCGCTGTAGTATGAACTTTTTACATTTTCCATATTGCTACTTCACTCGATAGCAAAATAGCTCTAAGGCTGTAGTCACACCTGATAGTCTGGTGGACTTGGTTCAACTGGGGACCAAAATTGCAACATTGTTGCTGTTTTTAGTTGGTGCTGTTTGCATTCACACTGCCTTTTATAAAACAGACCAAATAAGCTTAGGCACAAGTTTACATCCGTGCCTTTGATGGAGCTGCGGTCTTACTGCACTTCCTGGTGCTGTGAGTCTCCTTCTATAGTGAAACGTAAACAAGCATGGACTAGCAGCAGATTCTGGTGGTTTTGGGATGGATCTTTTGTGTTTGGTAGCTGTACCAGATCAATATTCTGCAGTAGTGAGCCCAGGATGATCAGATAATGAGGCAGGATGCCTCGCAAAATACTGTCCGCCTCCTGTTTTTGGTGCAGTCTCGGTTCAGTTGCGTTCACACATGCAATCGAACCGCACCAGAGTTCGTTTCAATCAAACCGAGACCCACGTTATTAGGCAGACTTGAGTTTGGTCATTTGGTTCGAATCAGAGTTCGATTACCCGTTCACACCGCCGCAAACGGACCAAACGTTCTGGACTAATGAACTAGAGTTCGATTCAAGTGGACTAAACAGGGCTGGTGGACTTGAGGATAAGATAATACTAAATGAATCTTTTAATAAGTACAAAAAGTAAAAAGCTGACATGGCAGCTAAAACAGACCAACAAACTTGACTTAACTAAAGCCACGCTTGGCTTGATTCAACATGACATGGTAATATACACTCACTGGCCACTTTATTAGGTACACCTGTCCAACTGCTCGTTAACACTTAATTTCTAATCAGCCAATCACATGGCGGCAACTCAGTGCATTTAGGCATGTACACATGGTCAAGACAATCTCCTGCAGTTCAAACCGAGCATCAGTATGGGGAAGAAAGGTGATTTGAGTGACTTTGAACGTGGCATGGTTGTTGGTGCCAGAATGGCTGGTCTGAGTATTTCAGAAACTGCTGATCTACTGGGATTTTCACGCACAACCATCTCTAGGGTTTACAGAGAATGGTCCGAAAAAGAAAAAATATCCAGTGAGCGGCAGTTCTGTGGGCGGAAATGCCTTGTTGATGCCAGAGGTCAGAGGAGAATGGCCAGACTGGTTCGAGCTGATAGAAAGGCAACAGTGACTCAAATAACCACTCGTAACAACCAAGGTAGGCAGAAGAGCATCTCTGAACGCACAGTACGTCGAACTTTGAGGCAGATGGGCTACAGCAGCAGAAGACCACGCCGGGTGCCACTCCTTTCAGCTAAGAACAGGAAACTGAGGCTACAATTTGCACAAGCTCATCGAAATTGGACAATAGAAGATTGGAAAAACGTTGCCTGGTCTGATGAGTCTCGATTTCTGCTGCGACATTCGGATGGTAGGGTCAGAATTTGGCGTCAACAACATGAAAGCATGGATCCATCCTGCCTTGTATCAACGGTTCAGGCTGGTGGTGGTGGTGTAATGGTGTGGGGAATATTTTCTTGGCACTCTTTGGGCCCCTTGGTACCAATTGAGCATCGTTACAACGCCACAACCTACCTGAGTATTGTTGCTGACCATGTCCATCCCTTTATGACCACAATGTACCCAACTTCTGATGGCTACTTTCAGCAGGATAATGTGCCATGTCATAAAGCTGGAATCATCTCGGACTGGTTTCTTGAACATGACAATGAGTTCACTGTACTCAAATGGCCTCCACAGTCACCAGATCTCAATCCAATAGAGCCTCTTTGGGATGTGGTGGAACGGGAGATTCGCATCATGGATGTGCAGCCGACAAATCTGCGCCAACTGTGTGATGCCATCATGTCAATATGGACCAAACTCTCTGAGGAATGCTTCCAGCACCTTGTTGAATCTATGCCACGAAGAATTGAGGCAGTTCTGAAGGCAAAAGGGGGTCCAACCCGTTACTAGCATGGTGTACCTAATAAAATGGCCGGTGAGTGTACATTAGAAATCATGAACATACAGCACATACACATTCACTTACTGAGACAGGGAACAAAGAACTGGACAAAGAACGTATACAGGTGAAAACAAACAAGGGGCACAAATGAGAGATAATCAACAAGTAGAGGTGAGGGGCATGAGTAAACACACATGACATGGTGGTTAAAAACACATGGGAGAACATGTTAGAACTAAGAGGACTGTGTTAATGAGAAACATAAAGAGCAGCTCCTGACAGAAGGATCATTAGAAAACAGAAATAAAAGAGCAGAACACAAATAAGGAACACTATGGCATGAAGATAATAAATCCACATAACTGAGGGTCACTGAGTAAAAGAAGTACAGCTAGACATGAAGAATAAGAAACCCAGACAATGACAGATGAAAGGAACCGACTACAACCACAAGAACGAAAAAGAAAAAAAAAAACGATGTAACTGAATCAAAAATATATGTCAAGATGAAGCCTTATAAATGTAGTTAAAAAATAGCTAGAAACCAAAATAGCAGGAAGACCTGGATAAGAACGTCCAAAAATATGAATAACTAGCAAAGTACTCTCAGACTGCAGACCTCCGCCAAGTACCTCAGTCCCCCCCATATTGGGATTTAAACCAAAAATAACAGTCTCACCTTTGTTGTATCAACATTATCAGATTCGTTGACCATGAAAACACCTTTAGTAACTGGACTGACATTTATCTTTTTGTTAGTTCAGTAGTTACATGAAAATCCCTTTTTCAGTAATGGTGGTTTTCTTCTGGATTGAGCTCCAGAGCTTTTGATTCCACAGTGTCTTTTGGTGTTTTTTGCAAGTTTATACCATAATTTATTCTCTTGTGGTGACAAAATATTTGAAGGCTCCCTATTTTTTTGTTTTTTCTGGATCATAGTATCTGGAATTTTGTATCCACTCAAGTCAGTCCTTAGTATCATGTAGAACCTGTTGGGAACTCACCCTGTATTATTTTTACCAAGCAGCTGGATCATTTATTGTGGAATTACATGCAGATAAATAAAACAAACAGCTCTATCTCACAATGATGAAGAATCCTTAAAAAAGTCCTGATCCCCAAAAGGTGATCCAATCATCCCTAAAATCTATTTGCTTCTTCTTTGGACCATTTCTGACCTTTCCACAAAATTAATCTAGAACTTTTAGAATTATCTTGCAAACAGACAAATAAACTAACAAACAAACCCTGAAAAAACATCATCACCTGATGGAGGTAAAAACAAAACAGAATCCAAGGAACAATGACAAACCTCTAGTATGTATGAAGTTAATCTAAAAATGAGCTTTCAGAATTTGTGCATGATTTTTTTTTTCCCTGTTAAACTCTTTTCAAATGCTAGTTTGTAGATAGTTGCAGCTTAGCACCAATTTGTACTGATTGGTAAACCAAAGCACCAGTTCCATAATAAAAAATAAAAACAATACAGTCCAGTAGAACCAACTGGTGCTTGGCTGGTCCAAAGAACCCTATTGCCAGAGTCTGGAGGTAGAACATAGAACAATAACCAGTCAAGATGTTGTTAATTGCAACATTTAAAAACTCAAATTAATTAAACCAATCACCACACTTAAGACAGAACAAGAGTTTCTCTGAGATTTAATTCTAACATGAATTTGAACCAGCATGAAGAGCTCACTGTCTCCTCTCCTCCCACTCGTTTTGAATAACATCAGTCATCTTGTGAATGCTGGTCAGTGAACCACATAAAACAAGATTCACAATTGCTGATTTTAACAGGTCGGTGACCTCATTCTCATTCAGTGAGCACCAGAGAAAGAAAGCAGTGGTTATAGAAAACAGATGTATCAATGACTCTGCTAGAGTTTATGGGCATAACATCAAGTTGTAATATTACCA
Source organism: Pachypanchax playfairii (assembly GCA_006937955.1). NCBI lineage: Eukaryota > Metazoa > Chordata > Actinopteri > Cyprinodontiformes > Aplocheilidae > Pachypanchax > Pachypanchax playfairii. The sequence goes on from SSNP01000060.1 coordinate 2,790,577, forward strand.
GCTGGTATTTAAACATTTTTCTTGAAAAAATGTGCATTTATCATCTTTGTTACACATGTTAGAAATACCATTGAGTGGTCTGAACTCTAGTACCTTTCACTCCACAGCTGCTTTTTTTTTCAACATCTTATTCATGTTTCACTGACTACATCCCTCAGAAATCCTGCAAACTACAAGCTGATTTTTCTTGAAACCAAAACACAACATACTAGTGACTTCTCTTAAAAATCACCTACTATATAAATTCTTACCCTTCGGGGTCCATTATTCTTTAGTTCGAACACGTCCATTGTGTAGTTGACCCTGCGGCCGTAATGGTCAAACTGGACATTACCTGTTAATCCCTGCAGCCTGACCTACATAAACAGAGGCACATAAAACACATTCACAATGACATGATATAATAGATATATAATAGATAAAGTAACTGCATTCATGGCAAAAAAGTCTGAAGAACAATCTGCAGCATATTGCTGTAAAACGTCATTGTAACTAGATAAAATGGGACTCAGCTTCTTTCTGAATATCACATATCACACTGGAGCGGAAATGTAAAATTCATAATTCAGCGTTTTTGGAAATATATTTCCCAATGAGTAAAAAATCAAATCTGGTCCTTAATGGCTTGATTTTTAGTTCAGAATACAATTGAAGATCAGACAAACAAATATTTCAGTTATTTCTTCAAGATATTTCCTATGCGAGCTATCTGGTCACAGTTTCCTCTCATTGTTTTTAAAAAGCACGAATCCTGTGATAGATGAGTGTCTCTCTCACCTGTTTGAGGGTACGTTCCATGTCAATGCCCTGATTCCATGGCGCTGCAGGGTTAGCGAGGCAGTCACCAGCGTTCCCTCGCCTGGAGAGGTCCACCTTCTGTCTGCGCAGGTTTCTGAAGGCCTCGGCCATCACCATCACCCCGTCGTATGTGAGCGCCGAGGTGTACTGGGAAACAGGAAGTGGTGGAGGATCTGAGATGTTACTGCGTTAAGACACAGTTGGAACATGTTTCTCCTCTTTTGGAGACATTGTTTAGCTCTGTTCTGTTTGTGTTTTAAGAATGAGATGGAAGTCAGTAGGAAGAGAGTGTAATTTGTAAATTCCTGCCTCTGTAATTTATTCTGCCATTACAACACTAGTGGGATACAAACTGGAAAAAGGCATGAGACCATATAAATGCTGATTTAGCCGGAGAGGTATAATGTTCTGCTGGTCAGATCTTTTTAGAAACAATTTGCTTTTGAAAAACTGCAGAGTTTCTCCAAAGCGAAAGCAGTTCAACATCGTAGTCTGCGCTGTTACAGAAGAACAGCAGCTTTTCTCTGCTCATTATTTTGTGGAAAGAACCAGGGAAACCGATTAGACGAGCTCGTTCCCCAAGTGTAAACCCCAATTTACCTAAATTTATCTTTGACCTGAAGCCTTTTGGGTTACTTCTGATTGTTTGGCCTACAAAAATCCCATTCTCCCTCATCAGCCATAAATTTTCCTAAAACTTACCTCTGGTAGAAAACTAATTGAGTGAATGACGAAAAGGCAGAAAGAGAAAGGTGGGGGGTGTTGGAGGGTGGGAAATGGGAAGAGGCAACTGTTTTGTCCAGCCGGGAAGCAGCCTGGCATTAATTATCCCAGCTAGCAGGAGTTTATTAACTTTGCCTGCGGCCGAGGGTGAATCCTATTCATTAGCCTGCTGCTCACTGTGACATTATGGCTTTCAGAGACTGCTACACTCTGTTTCCTGTTGCTCCTGACAAGCTGCCCAAAGTAACACAAACACACACATACACAGCCCCATACCCACACACACATTAGCACAAACAGACAATCAAGGTGTGGTTTGGACCCAGTAACAATCAGAACATACAACCTGATTTGCATTTTTCACATTTTTTTATTCTTTTCTGAGAAATTTAACATTTACACTTCTTTGATGTATAAATATGTTTTCCAAACTGATAGATCAGGTTTAGATTTTTTGTCATTTCAATATAAATCTGATAATTAAAAAAAAACACATGTTAAAATAACACATTTAACTTCCTTTCCCCACGTGTTCCTGTTCAGGGTTGCAGGGAGCAGGTGCCCATCCTCAGCAGTCGTTGGGCGAGAGGCGGACTTACACCGTACAACTTACATTTTAACATGGATAGCTAAACTAAACTTTATTCTTATTTTTAATGAGACGATTGATCTTTTTGCAGGTTTCTTTTATTTTATTTTTTTTATTGTGTGTTTGTGGCATCTTGTGTGACGCATCTAATGTGTCTTTTACATGAGAGTAACATAAGAATCTCCATTGGACAAACGTTTCCATCTTCACCCGGGGACTTCTTCAGTGTTCTTGAACTTCTGACCAGAGGTGCAGTGGCTTTATTTGGAGATGCAGAGGGGGCAAACACACTGGAGCATTCATCAGACTGTGGCAAGAAGACAAGAAGTGCTACTGTGAAAAGCTGAAGAGTGACTTCTCAGCTAACAACTCCCATTGAGTTAAGCAAGGCTTGAAAAAAATTCCACAACTACAGGAGCCCCCCAGTCTGCAGATGGCAGAGGAACTGAATGTATTCTGTAGATTTGATAAGCTGTTTTCCACCACTACTGCCACTCCCAACTCTCCACCCCCAGCTCTGGGAAGATGAGGTGTGTCAACTCTTCAAGAAATAAAAGAAGAAGAAGAAGGGAGGTTCCAGGTCCAGAGGGCATGTCTCCTTCCTGCCTAAAGGTCTGTGCTTCAACACCTCACTGGAGCAAAGCAAAGACCCATTCTGCCTTGAGTTCATCCTCTGCCAGTTCATCGCGGTCTGGTTTGGTTCAGCAACCAAACTAAACAGAAACAGACTGCAGAGAACTATCAAATCCCCAGACAGGATCACTTCTGCTAATCTGCTCTCCATCCAGGATCTCTTCTCTCTTCCTCTCCTCCAGGCGGCACTACAGATCACTCAAAGCCAAAATCACAAGACACAAAACCAGTTTTTTTTTTTTTTTTCTCAGGCCGCCACCATGTTAAACAAACATGCTGCACCTTAATGAAGAAATAACATATTCTCTCATCAAAATAATGATCTTTTTTCTGTATTTGCAGAGGGCTGCATGGTGGTGCAGTTGGCAGCGCTGTTGTCTTGCAGTGAGAAGGTTCTGGGTTTGAAACCAGGCTGGGACCTTTCTACGTGGAGTTGCATGTTCTTCCAGTGCATGTGTGGGTCTACTTTGGAGACTCTGGCTTCCTCCCACTGACCAAAGAATTGCTTGAGGTAATTGGTAACGCTGGCCTTAGGTGTGAGTGGCTGTCTGTCTGGTGATCGGTGTCCAGGGTATTGCCCATGGCCACTAGAGATAGACACCAGCTCCCTTTGACCATGAACTGGACTACGTCTAATAATATATATTTGTCTTTACATATGTCTGTCTATAAGTACAAGAGCAAATTTGAACTGGAACATGCAGCATGTAACTTACAAGGAAGTTGGTTCTGCTCAAATAAACCTGATTCTGAGGACACCAGCGTATATTTAGCATAGCATTAATGCACATAGCTGGTTGTGTGGATATTTTTCTCAGGTTAAGGTGAGACCAACAGAAATTGAGTTCCAGTGATTCACCAGCACACAGTGCCTCCACATGTGGCTCCTTGTCAAACTTCATTCAGCCTGCAGAGAATGACGCTGGGAACTGTGAAGACTGAGGCCAGTTTGGAAGGTAGCCTAGCAGAAACCAGGGTCTGCTTCAGGCAGCAGAATGACCATCAAAAAGGGAATCTGTCATGGACTAGAGGACTAGCTAACGGAATGATGGGAGAGATGAGAGACAGGCGGTGTGGCTGGGAACCCCCTGAGGATTTTTTACAGTCTGTTGCTGAGCATAAGACAACTATTTGATGATTTAAATGAAAAAAAGAAAAAAAGCAGGAACACACACACCATCACAAACAAACAAACAAACAAGCAAGAGATGATGTATAACACAAGAAATAAACATGTTTTATGATTCTCTGATTTAAACTGCAAGAACTCTATACTGTATCCCATGTCATGTAACACACAAGGAAACATTCTTTGATGACCTTCAGACTAAATGAACTAAGTAACAGGTTTATTTAGAGAGCACTCACATAGTCAATACATTTTAACTCCTTAAAAAGAAGGATCCTGCACTCGATTACTGTGTGTAAATGAGCTCTAATATCTTCAGGATTGCCCTTGTCATGTTACTGTCAACACACAAGTGTCTCATTAACTCCCTACCTGCTGTTAACTGGAACTTTTAAAAAATTAAGTGATACTTTGTAAAGTGAGGAAACACGCCTAACTCACTGTGGTGTTAATAAATTAGAGGAGAGTCAGGTTGACTGTGATTCAAGCTCTGGATGACTTAGAGTGGAGCAGAGTAATTTAGGCTGAGTTGGATTTCCAGGAGAGAGAGCAATTTATCAAGACATGTAGGGAGGATAAACACACACATACTGTATACACAGAAAGCACTCACACACTGTCATATGATATCACGCTGTGGTGTAAACTTTTTAATTTGAACCACTCTGATCCATCAGACACACACATGCATCAAGGCGCTTCCACCTCACTGCATCTGGTTTTTAAAATAGAAATCTTTGCTGGACACAGATTTGCTCGAGGGAAGAGGTTTGCAAACCACCATGGCGTGATGCCTTCTTGCCCTGGTGCCATCTGCAATCTGTGTGACTGAAAAGAATGTAAAGTGGGTCAGTCTGTCACATCGCTGCATATAACAGCAGCCAATGAGACACAGACAGCTGACGGTGATGCTTGCTATTTTTTGTCTCTCGAAATCAAATTTCTTAGGTGTATTTCTTTACCTTCAAAACTAATATAACAATTTATTTATTTCTGCTGTATAATAAAGATTTCAAAGTAAAACATCTGCTGATTAAAAAAAAAATCATAAAACAGCATTTCTTCAGCTTTTACGTCCTGATAATGAATCAGAAAATATGAAAAACACAATGTGAAGCTGTTTTAGATCCTACATAAGATTAACCTCTCTTTTCCACTGGACGCGTACGTGGTATGTAATGTAATAGGTCCGTTTTACTCATGAAATCAGCCGCGTGTCCCTTCCCACCGGGAGCGTTTCCAACGCGTATCACTCGCGAAGGCGTTCCATCCAGCTGGTCCCGGGAGATCACGAAATCACATGAGAATTGTAAAATATCACGACATTTAATCAGTACACACAACAACGAAAGATGACAACATGTATCCAGAAGCATCAGCGGAGCAAATGACCGGGCCCTTAGATGATGAGTTTTATCCACAATGCACTTGGATGCAATATCGGTGATTAACTTGTAAATTTGCACGTCATAAAGTTCAATGTGAGACTGAAAATAAAGCCAGTGATGCAGGAGAACATTTTATTCAATATTTTACTACATCACCATCTCAAACCTGACTGGGCAACGCATATAAACAATGCATGAATCAGCATTTTATGCTGTTCTGTAATTGTAACCCAAACTCCATCCTCCGTGGGGGTGAATTATAAAAGGGCCCGTGTTCTCGCCTGTCTTGACCAGTTTTTTTCAGATGGGGAAGAGGCCTGTCTCTCACATCATACTTCTAAGCCGGGCCCCTCTGATGCCCGGGCCGGGGGCGTACCATCCTCCCAGCCCCCCCTGAAGCCCCGCCCCTGCCCAAAAGGTATGTGGTTTATTTTCACACCATCTACGGACTTCAAACCCGTCACAGGTCATGTATTTTTTCATAGTCAAGCAAACGGAAATCTGCACATGCCCATTAGTTTGAAAATTCTGGGTATTTTACTTTTCACGAACACATGATTTCCTGTCTGATTCAAACTAAACTGCTGAGCTTGACGTGTTTTTGTTGCATAGTGCTTAAAAAATAGAACTGCCACATAAATTAAGGAGAGGGCCGCAAAACGCGTCTGATTCACGCTGCGTCACGCCCGTGTGGAAACAGTCCCGTTGACTCTAATGGCAGCTACCAGCTGCGCATAACAAGTTTCAAGTTCAAGTTTATTTATTTATAAAGCACCAGTTTATAACTGCCTATTTGTCCAGTGAAAAGGAGGGGTAAGTGGGAACTTTAACAGTGGGGTTCAGTATTTTCTGCAGCAGATAAGTGTCTAAATTTTAGTGTAATTTCATGTTAAAAATTGATCAAATTAAATAGCGACAATTCTAATACGTAATTTTATCATTTGATTTAAATAGAAAAACTTTTAAAACCAAGCTGGTCAAAATTAAAATCCTGGTTCAAGTCAAGAGTCTAATATTCATTGATTGATATTTGTTAATAAAGCTAGAGTAAAAATTCCAGATATTTTTGTCAAAATATTTATAGAAAATTTTACTTTTTGTTAAAATTGATGGAATTGATTAATGTAATCATTGGATAATGTTTATTTAAAAAGTATTAAACTTAAAAGCTGCAAATATTCAATTTCCTGTTTTCTTGTTACTCCGTTTTTTATGATAATTTAAAATGAAAATATGTTACCCTGGAGCATCAAAAGATCTTTAGAAAGTCCCTCAATGAAAATCCAAATAGAAATAGAAATCTAAAAAGATATACAGAGATGAAGTCTGTGTAGCCCAACCCACCTGACGGTTCCTGGCTTCATCAGTATCTGGGATCAGGCTGTTAAAACCCACAGGACTGAACGAAGTTATGTATCACTGAGACAACTCCCGTGTGATGTTTTCAGCATTTTTATCACAGAAAAACGCTTTTCACATGTGAATATTTGGGAACCATAGAAAAGATTTAAGCAGCTTGGGAGCAGAAAGCAGCAGTGAACACAGAATCATACTTTGAAGACCAATCTTTTCCTTCCTTTTCTAAACAGCAGTGTCCAGGCATGATAACATAGATGCTGTGCTGCACTGCTAGTCTGATTCAATCTCATTTGGACTTGCCGTACCTTGGGTGGGGCGTCCGAGCCTGGGTATTCTCTCTGATCCAGTTTATTCCAGCGCTGCATCAGTTTGATAACCATAGGGTTGCTAAAGTCAACCAGCTGGAAGCCAGTCACGTTGGCTCCACCATGCATGAAGCGCTCCAGGTTGATGTCCTTAAAACCCTTAAAGGATAATAAAGAATATTCATTCATGTTTGTAAAACTTTCCAACAGCAGACACAAATATGCAGGAAGGATGATGACATTAGTGTTTTAATTTTAACAGAAACCTTTTTCTTTACTGTTAATATTGTTGTAAATATGTTTGGGAGTTACAGTTTGTGTATTTGACTGCAAAGTGTGTAAAAAGATGAGCAAATAACAAACACAATATTTTAAGCAACTTAATTTTGTGTTGTGAATCAACAATCAATTTAAAGATTATAACAAATATTAAAAAACTGAAAACACATTTTCATAAATTATGGAACTCAGAAATAGAAATGAGCTCAGTTTTGCTTTAGATTTATCAATATTCAGAAAGTGAGGCACTTTGAACAAAGTAGAATATAAAAACATGTTGCAAAATTAATAAAAATGCAAAAAAAAATCTACAGAGAACTTAGAATTTCACTTTTATGATTCAGCAAGCCTTGTATAGATTTATTTCCATTTCATGCTCTCTATGCTTTAATTATAGGGCAACACTTTTTTTCTTTTTTTAATGCCAACTATTATAAAATCTATGCTTTTAACTATAGTGAGACACTGGTTTGAGATTGAAACCACAAAATCTTTTGACAAGTGTACTGAATTACAGAGAGGCGGGAGAAAGAAAAGACAAAAAGAGAGACAGAGTAAAAAAGACACAAGAAAACCAAAAAAAAAAGACACAAAGTGTCATTTCTCTCACCAGATTGGCCATGATGTAATGGTATCCTTTGACATGTTTCCCAACACTGACAATCTGTAAAAAGATAAATAGAACACATCAAAGCATGTGGTAATTAAATTAAACGATGCATATGATGGGTGAGGGGACATGTGTTTGACATGGAGGTCCATCAGGCTTGTGAAGCAGATCAAAAATTGATGCTCAGACAAATGAGATGGGAAGATGTAATGTCTCACACCTTCACAGACACAACAGTCCAACTCGACATCGAGCAGTGAAACTCCACATGACATCCAGGGAACATGTAAGTAAATCAATCTTTAAAAATGCTTTTATTCCTCAGATAAACTTGGATTGGAATCAGCTTCCAAACTGATTCACTGCTGATTAAACCCAATCATCAGTTCTGGAAACTTTGCAGTTAGAAAATACAGTATTTTATTTAGTATTTATTTTAAAGTACTAGAACTAGTCAGGTCTGTACAATATTAGAAAAACAAAGGATTTCAAATGTTATTTTTATTTTTGTTTAATCACTTTCATTAAAAACATCAGTCCACGTTTTCCTCAATCTTTCTGTCCCAGTTGTCACAACTCAAAGCATCGCGCGTAAGGGGCTCGACACACGGGAGGCGACAAAGCGCGATAAAGCGATAATCGCAAGTTTCCCTCCTGCTAAGTGAAACGTGAAAATCGTGCATGTAAAATTTTGTACTCTTGCATGTATCGTGTGCACGTAGGCCTGTGACTCAATCCTAGAAATTTGAGAAAATTTCAACTTTTCATCGCTGTCGCTCAGACGAGAACCAATCAGCTGAGGTTTTATTGACTGACCAATGAGCTGACAGGATGCTGCTCGGTGAAAACATGAACATGAAGGAAAAATTCAATTAAATTCAACACATTTACGTCAAAGCAAAGTCAGAAGTAAGATTTCACTTTACTCCAGCAAAATCTTATGACACTTCCTATCTAGAGCTTTTCACCCCTGAACTGCTTTGATACCCGAAACTTCCCTCCAATCTGACAGCCAATCAAAGCTATTTGTCCTGGAACATAGCACGTCACTGGTTTTTGTCGCTGGTTGCTGTCACCTCTCGTGTGTTAGGCTTTCAAAGCGGCTGCGATCAGTTTTGCTGATCGCTGTTGTTTGTCGCCTCCCGTGTGTCTAGCCCCTTAGCGTTAGCATCTCAGCAGTGAGAGTCCATCTAACTGAGAGGAAGAGAGAACATTCATGGCACTTAAGTAGACATTTTCTCATATTCTGTAACTAAAGGAGCGTTTTTTTCTTAAGTAACACTCATCAGAGAAAAAACTTTTTTGTGGAAGTAACTTGAGATTATTCAAAAATACAGTAAATAGCCCAACAAAAGGGTTACTTCATTGCAAATCAGGCTGAAAATGTCATGAAACATCCTCCTGTCGGAGCATGATAATAAATGAAAATGAAAGTAGCACAAAAGCCACTGATTTCTGCACCATAATCATCTTGTTATTTTGAGAATAAAAAGTTTAATCTTCTCGATAGGCGATAAAACTAACGTGATTATCTTGAGAAAATCACATCAAAATCAATAGGTACAGTCGTTCTCAGCTTCAATTCACTTGGAATGTAATTATCTACAATTTATTGTATCCAAGCAGCTTTGCAATATTGATATTGATCATGTTGCTAATGCAATTCAATAATAAATATTGTCCAGTCTTGGTTTAAAACAACTCACTATGCACAAGAAAACTCGAGTCAGTATATTATTGGACTGAATGTGGATTTAAAGCAGTAAAAAATAACTTTTACAACTTTAAGTTACAATTTTGAAACTTGTCTAAGCGCATACTCACCGAAAAACATGCTCAGCTTCATATTAGACACTCTGTGCACCTCCGATGGCTTTACAATGGACTAAATAACTTCAGTAATTCGAGTCGCAGTTGGAAGTGGTGTTCTGATGATTTATGCTGCGCTGATGAAAAATGCTGCCATAGTACGAATTTACAGCTTATTTCATAATAAGATGTTATTAGAAATTTGTACAGTATTTTCGTTTATGGCGTGTGTGTCCTGTTAATTATTTAAACATATTTTTATGATCCTACCCTGATATTTTCTATATAAAAGCCCTCTGGGTCCTTATCAGCCATTGTTGGGTCCCTCTCTGAGCCAAAGAACCACTGAAAAGAGCGGTGGTTAGAGCGGTTGTCCTCCAAGTTGAAGGTTGGTGGATCGATCCCCGGCTTCCACCGCAACATGTCGAAGTGTCCTTGGGCAAGACACTGAACCCCATGTTGCCCCCCGATCTGCGTATCGTGTTGTGTGAGTGTTAACCCCTCCCTTCTCCCCCCGGTTTACGTATCGGGTTGTGTGAATGGGTGAACGCAAAAACCTTGTAGTGTTAAAGTGCTTTGAGTGATCTGAATGACTAGAAAAGCGCTATACAAATACAGGACATTTACCATTTACCATTCTCCTCTGGGTGTGTCCAAACATTTGCCTGTCACTCTGACAATGCAAAGAAATTTTAAAAAAGACATCATATTTAGTGTTTCTGTCCTGGGAGAATTTATTTGATAGGTAAAATGTATTTTTGAGAAACAAAAATAAACGATAAATCTGTTTATTAAAGTCAAGACTGTGGAACAGCACATGCACAGAAGCACATATCAACAGGTAGCATATTTCTGCAGAACACCGGTTCGAGCAATGGCTGTCTGAGACACGGCTGCGGCAAAGTTATTTAGTACTGCTTTAAAAGAAGTTTACTCAAATGCAAATATCTCAAGTATCAGTTTTCTTGGATACAGTTAAATCGTTAGAAGCAGCTTAAATTGCTGCCTCATGTAGAAGTTGCTTCTGTTTTCTCAAAGTTTTCCAGGACCATTACAGAACAAAAAAAAGTGTAGTTTTAGTTAAAGGGACTTAAGGCAAGATTTGTGAAAAACTACACATGCATTTCCAGTTTATTCAATGCTAATGGGTCATGAAGCATTAAAAACCCAAAATAACGAGGCCATCCGCATATATGTCTGTTGCCTTGGAAACGCTGTGTGCTACATAATGCGCTGCAGTTCGACGTCCGAATTTCCCGCGCAGTTGTAGGGATGTGACGTAAATTGACGCTGCATGCGCGTTGCCGACAGCTCTTGAACAGGAAGTACATGGCCGCCGTGGACTTGGATTCAAACACTGAAGGTATACTTATGGATGTTTCTGCAGCCATCAAACGACCTGCATCCACTCTCACCCCCCAAAAAAGTGGCACCACGAAGAAAAAAAAGACTTTATCAGCGGCATCTCATGAGTCTAAAAAAAAATATGACCGAAGCCGAGCAGGCACCCGCATAAATATTGGATATGCGTTCGGTTCATGGAGGGAACTTCAGCTGCATTTGGGAGTGAAAACGGATGCTGACATGGCTCATTTCCTTGTGACCAGGTGAGAAAACATTATAGGTCGTGTTTAGAGCCTGATACAGTATGAAAATGATGAGATCAAATCAAATAACAGAGTGGAGAGACCTGACGTGAAGTATGTTAGCCTCCCCGGTGCAGTGCTGTGAAGACAAACAGTCTGTAAAGTGTCTGTGCGCGCTCCCGTGCCGGCTTGGCTGGTGGCTGCAGTTAGCCACAGCGCCTGTCGCGGCAGCACTGAGTCAGATTTTGTAAAGCTGCCTTAAGTTCCTTTAAAGTGGCATCTCTGCTGAAGTTAGTTTTAAAATAATGATATGGAGAATTAAAAAGTATTTCCTGTTCTTTTACAGACTGCGTCACTGATGGGTTTTTAAATCTCTCTTGCCACTAAATCAACATTAATGATTCCGGAAGCTTGGCCCACTTCTCGCTGTGACTCACTGACAGCATTTTCTCACCAGTTTCATCTGTAATCAGCTTAAAAGTACTGCTGCTTCACAGAGCAGACAAAAACCAAAGAATGGAGTTCATTACTTATTTACTAACAAGGTGTGTGCTGATTGTTTTAGCTGGATGTTGAAATAAATAAAAGTTTAAATTCAAAGTAATGGGTGTTCAGTATTACTTTGGCTGCTATTTAGTAGAAGAATTTATTCTTTTATAGTGATTCATGAATGAATAATTGCACTGTTGGCCTTTTACAAATGTATTTCAGAACCTAGAAAAACAACTAGAAGAAAAATTTGTTTATATTTGATATCAACATATTTTTCGGCAAAAATTTTTTTTAATGTAATATTTAATCAACATAAGAAAATAAACTAATTACATCTAATAAGTCTCGACATTATTCTAAAAACGTAGAACTGAGGCTATGCATCTTTATCATAACCAAACTGCAGCAGATTAATCTGCAACACGAGTTCTAAAAAATGAATCCGATTTGTTTAATTATTTAAACCGAAACTGCAAAAATAAGAAATATCTGAGGAGAGATGCAAGCCTGCATTTGCTCTACGGTGCAACTTAGTGAAATTTAATTATATTTCACATCACTTTGAACCAGTTCTTTTTCTACATAAATAGGTTTTTCATTTGATTAATTTCAAAGCAAGTCAGCTGTCAGCAAATTACATCCCCATCTGTAAATTGGGTATGTTTTCATTCACAGTTTATGATTTAACATTGAAAGTAACATCTTAGTTTTTCAAAGCCATGAAAAGAACTAACTCTACTATTTAGAATATGAAACTAATGAGTTCTAATTGGATCTTCAGGTCCTCGTCCTGGAACAATTTGATATTAAATATTAACTAAATAATTGTAAGAATTAATGCTAGCTCACTATTGCAGCACCAATCAGAGCATCATCACAAAAACTTTTATTATTACAGTATTGATTAATTGTGAAGTAGTTTGTCTGTCAAGCAAACATGACTTGAGGCATGTTCTGCTCTCTGAAGAAAGAAACACACCTGCAAGGTAAAGTGACAGATGTCAGAACGGAGACTCCCTGAATTATTGAAAAATGACAGAAACACCAGTTACCCTGTGGAGAGATGGCGTGAACAGGAGGAAGAGGAGGAGGAGAAAGGTGCACGCTATATTCTGAGTGTGCTTATGCCAACTACCACCACTGGAGATCAAAACAAACATTTTTCAAGTTCAAACCCTCCTAATTAGCACAAACAGCATGGCAAAAAGGTGAAACAAATAATCGGAATGTAAACAGCTTTTTTGTGGTTTCTTTAATGTTGAAATAATTTGAAATAATTTCTATGGAATCCTTAAGTTAATTCTACGACATACTTGCCTTTTGTGTTACAAACCTTGAATCAAAAAGAACAGTCTCTCAGGATATACATGAGGCCAAATATCATTCTCTGTCAAATTGTCAACATAATTTTCTTTTTTCATGATGCCACCAGAACAAGGTTCGTTACGACAGTGAGCTTTCACAGGGGACCAGTAGGGGGAGAGCGAGAGCAAAACTTACTTAGTTCTGCTTTAAGTGGTTCAACATTTAAACCCAAATTATTTTAAACTTAGCGGTAAAAACAAATGTAATGCAAACAAAGCAAGATGAGGTTTAAAGCAGAACTAAGTAAGTTTTTTCACCTCAATAAATGTTTTCTAGAGTCCCTGTGGGGGTAAACAAGGACTTGGCGGGGTGATTCGTGGGTCCCTCCCCTCCCTCCGGGGTCTGTGTCCTGAAAGCAGCACTTGTAACTTTCAGTGGATCGGACCCGACTAATCTCGCGAGAACAAACCTGCTTTACGGCACTCACACTCACGTACATAAATACAAGCATGAAGCCCTTGCCGTTGTTAGCAACG